>VXAA01001326.1:662938-674989 GCA_013399115.1 Anseranas semipalmata
CGGCGTGTCCGTGACCCGAGGTTAGGCCAGGAGTAATCGCCAGGGCCCCAGGGCCGAGCTGACCCCCCAAGACCCGCTCTGGTCACGGAGCGGTGTGCGCTGGAGCACGGAACAGCGTGTCTTGGCTTAGGGGACGGGGAATATTATGCAACAAACAGGGGAATAAAAGAGCCCTTATTCAAACCCTTGTACGTCAGCCAAAAGTCACAGTTGTGTACCTCGTATTTCTCTCGCCTGACTTCAGAACAAGCTGACCAACCCTTGATGTTCTGCAAATGGTTCACGGAACAGAGAGCAGAAAGGAAGCCTAGGGGGAAAAAAAGCCGTAACGCTGTTTGGAGGGTTGTATGGTGTCTGTGTCCTTTCCTCCTTACTTTGGACCTGAAGGAGGCCTTTTTTTTCAAAACCATTCTCTTTTCACATGCCAAAAGTCAATGGGAGACAACTGCACCTTTCCTGGCTATGTTGAAGGAGCTGCTTGTGTCAAACGTTACTACACAGAAGCAGAAAGTTTACCTAATGTGCTGAGCTGCTTAGTGCAACAAAACCGACCTAGCCAAACAATTATCTTACATACACATACATGTAGCAACACGTTAGGGTAAGACCTAAAAGTGAACTTCAGAGGACTTTTTTTTTATAAAGTTACCGTGATTTTCACATCTCTACTTCAAACATCCTATCCCAGTAGAAGACTAGTGCAGAATAGCTAAAGGTAGCAAGGAGTGAGAGGATGCTGGATAATAGCTGGCAAAATGCTAACCCAATATTCTACCTCTCCAGGGCTGTGTAAGAAATTGGGAGTTCTGAAAAGTGGAAAGGGCCATCCCTCCAAAAGCTGTTTTCTCGTCAAGACCAAAACATGGCTACTTGAGTTCCTGTAATGAACTAGAACTGGTGCAAAACATGGGAGTTCCTTCGTACCATTGAGAACACCACTTCTAGCAAGCTGAGGGGTTAATCCTACTCTCAATTCCAATTCACAAGAAACTTCTCATAGACATGAATAAGGAGACAACTGGCATTTAGATAACAGCTCAGAGTCCCAGGACTTACTTAGAAAGCAATATGTCATCACACATGGTGATCCTGTCATCAGGCATCTTCTGTCCAGAGACTCAAAAAAAACCTGTTTCAATTCAGAATGTCTGGTACTCTAGATTGCGATTTTAACTATATTTTTGTACATAACACATGTTAGCATGCACTTGGAAAAAAATTACTGTGTCAAACACAGGACGGGATTTTGTGGCCAGACTATAAACATATTGATGCAGGCTACAATGTCACTTGTTCTACAGGTCTACAGACTACAGGTCACTTGTTCAGCAACATTAATAAATTATTTAAAACATAGTATGGCAAAAATTTTTACAGATCTTTTCTTTCAAAATGCAGCAATATTTTGTCAAAGTAAAGAACATCTGAAAAACTAATTTTGATGGTTGGAAATTTTGTGCTACATACTGATTTGCACTGTGCAAAGTTTACAGCAGAGACAACAACCCCACTACTTGAGATAACCGTTGTTATCTATCTTTAGTTAGCATTCCTGACCTTTTTTTTTTTTCCAACAGATCAAAGACTTTAGACTGATAATTACTGGTCTCAGTCAATTTTAATGAGATCTTGCAAAAAAATGCCAAGCAAAGAGATAATCATTTGCCTTCTCCCTCTCAACTACATTTTTTTTCAGACTCTGTAATCTGTCTGTTTTAAACCATTCAAGCCTTTCTCAGAGAGAGAAGCTCACATCTTAGATACAGGATATTTTCATGACTGATTGCTGTAAATTACATAAGTCTGTGTATACTCACACCAGTTTTCACAAAAATTCAGACAAATGGTATCTTAAAAAAAGGTCAAGTATATGAACTTGCTGAAACTTTTTAGAGCTAAATTATTTCAATCTCTAGACAAGCTAATGCCATTTTTAACTTTATTCTTTGCTCTCAGATTTGCTTCCTGACATGAGTGGTGATACTTGCTCCTTTGAGGAGAAGCTGTCTGTATTCTCCGTATCAAGAGTCCTAGCCCTCTACAGAAATGTCACCTGAGGAACCTGAACAGAAATCTGCTGTTATGTATATTTAAAAACACTCAGAGAAGAAGCAAAATCTGCCAACAACAAATTCCTGTGATTGCAGTCTGCCATCTTACTGTTATGAAAGCCACTGAAAAACGTTCATCTGGCCACTACTGGTCTAATGGCATAAGCCACCCCCAGCTGGTAATTGTAACCAGGCGTCAGATTTGTGGGTGCAAATAAGTCATTAATGATATTTGTATCATAATAGCACCTAAAGCTCAACTGAGATCACTGTCACCTCATACCAAGCGCTGCAGTAGTCCACAGTCGAAGGACCTGTCTGCCCAAAGAGCTGAAAAGCTCAGGCAGACAATTCAGAGAAAGCAAGCATTGCTGGCATTCTAGAAATACGGCAAACACAAATACAAAGTGAACACCACAACCACCCCCGCATCGATTCAGTCGTGGACTTCAGAAGAAAAATTAAACCTAAATCTCCCTGATCTTAACGTTTAATGACAGATTCCTCCTCTCTTTTTGTTATGTATGAAGGGAATGCAATATATGCTTTTGACTGAAAGAGTTGGTAAGCCAAGAGAAAAGAGATCTTAACCACAATGCTCAACGTAGAGAATGGAGTGCATATTTAATGTGAGTGACAGTGATTAAAGATAATGCTTTCCTTACACACAGGAAAAAAGGGTTCCTGGAATACATCGCTAAATGTACACTTGAACAGTGCCACTCAAATGTTTTAAACAACGCACACTACCATCTAGTGGTAGAAAGAAAGGCACAAAGCATCTCAAAAGGGCTATTTTTATTATGTGTATCTGCACACTGAAATCCTCACTTCTCAAGTGAAAAGTAGTTATCTAACCAGCATAAATATGTGTAAATATATATATATATATATATACAGAACTTCATTATAACTAAGTGGAAGATGTTTGGAGAAAGGCTGAACATGCAGCTCCTGTGGGTGACTTTACTTCCTGAACACTAATGTGAACCATGGGCTTATTTAATATTCCTCACAGTAGATTTTGGGTGCACCTATTTAGCGGCTACATAAAGACAGGTACAGTTAGCAGTTTAAACACATGGCATTGGTGCCAGTGACAGTACTTCAGAAGACTTATTTTTCCTGAATAGAAGTCTATTCACAAGATGATACTGCAATCATTCATTTGCTGTAGACTTTAAAAATGGTACACGTCTAATATATGCATATATATTCAAGATAAATTTTGGCTAACAATAACAGTTTTATTTTCATTATTTTTTTTAATTACTCACATATGCTGCAAGTCCAAAAGCCTGTATCCTCAGTTACCTGCTCTCTTTGACATTGAAACACTTGTACTACCAGTTATTTGCTCGTATTTGTAACAGAAAATCTTGACTTCTTAAACCTTATCCAAATAACCACCTAGATTTACAATAACAAATGTCCAATGTGTTTACAGACTTCAAAGCTCAAATCAACCCAATAATCCACTTTAATCTAAAACATGGTCAAAAGAACCTGACCCATATTCATACTTTCCCCACAGTCAAGCATGACACACCAGGTATGGTATGGTATCTTAGATATTTACCTAATTTTCCTTGTTAGATCGTATGAACTTCATAAATGCCCAACTGGTCCAACAACACGGAGTTGTTGGGGTCTTCTTTATTAACAAGGCTGGAGGAAGGGGTTCTCAAACTCTCATACCTTAAGTGTGTCAGTCACTTTTCAGTCCGTTTGCTCCAAATCCTGTTCTTTTGTCAGAAGGGGAATGCCCGTCGCTGTTTCCTCCCCACAGCTAGGAGGATCTTTCACTCAGTAGCAGCTCCTTCATGAGCTGCCCCAAGAGCTTTACGTCCTGCATTTCCTACAGCCCTCTTGGAGCTCATGATCTTTAAGAGGTTTTGATAAAATCCACCTCAGTGAAATCTTCAATTTGCTTCTTTCAAGTGCTCATTATCTGCTGAGCAGCCCCTCTGTTACTTTCTCACAGGTAGATGTGTTCCCCTTAAAACAGCCTCTCACAGACAGAATGAGGTCTGAGCCTTGTTAAAGCAAGCCAGTTATTTTAAAGTGAACCTATAAAGCACACAAAACCTCACTGCTTTTGCTTTAAGTTCAGCTTGAGCAAACCATATGCCCCAAGGAGAAAGTGGATGTAAAGAAAATCCCCTTATATAACAATTTGTTCTGATGTTAAATGCTGTTAGAGGTATGCTTAATTTCTAGCTTAGATTTGCCTGATTCTCTCTCGTAACCACTTGTTCTTGTTATGTTTTTCTTTGCTATAATAAAAAACTCTCCCAGTACTTGGTGTTTTATATTGGAGTCCCTGCTCACTATTCTTCTTGCTCAGCTAAGCAGATCCAGGCCAGCAAATCTCTCGTGATGTAGTGTTTTCCTCTCGGAGCTGATGAAAGTGGTTTCATGCCTGGGCCATGCTTCTCCCCAGCATGTTCCCTCCCTTGACTTGCTCCAGGCACCCCCAGGGATCCCCTTTTTCAGAGCGCCATCAGCCCCCGAGGGTCTGGACGCTGTTGGTGCTGCTCACCAAGCTCCTGTTGCTGCTCTGCAGCATCCTGCCCACCTGCCTTGCCCACTGGGTGCCTGCAGCTCAGCTCCTGGGCACCCACAGCTGCTCCAGCCCCAGAAACCAGGTGTCCTGAGCACGCGTACTCTAGCTGGATACCCTTCCACAAGCCTCACCAGGGCAAGCATGCATCTCATACACCACTGCCATGGGTTTGATTCTTTGTTCACTGGGAACATTTTGTTTAGATCACATTTCTATCTGTTTTTGGGTCTCGGTAGCTAACAACTGTGGCCTGTATCACATCAGCCATCTACATTAGCTGCGTTGACTGAATATATGTTATGACTCTGGCTCTCAGCAAAACGTCTTTAACAGCACAACCTAGGGAGTTATTTCTGATGGAAGTTTAGTTCACTGCATTCACCAGTACCTTTTAAGTACCAAACAAGGTAACAACACACCATCCATTTTTATTTTTAATTCTTTAACTTGTGCAGACTGATTCTCTTCATGTTGAAACTACAGTAGTGAGAATAAGAAAGCGGGACAATAGCCTCCCTGTCCCATATTGTGTAATGTTTTTTGTAGAAGGCCCTGAAGGAGAAGCAGAACTAGCTGGAGTGTTTTTCAGAACTGCTAGTATTTTGAAGAGTAGGAATTGTCCCAGGGCAGAGAAGAAACATACAAATAAAGCATTGTTAAATAAAATAAATGCAGTGAAGCTAAGGATTCTTTACCTTGACGTTGGTGGGAGGCCAAGAACAAATCTGAGGTGCAGAAGGTAAGGCTTGTTAAGGAGTTCTTGAAGTGGTAGGTAATGTACAAAGCCCATGCAACTGATTCAGATCAGTTCTTTGTTAAACGTCTATCGGCACAATCTCTTCTCTTGCACACATAGCTCCCTCTTCTCCCATGGTTCGTTATGCTCCCTTCCCGCCACCCTTCCTCGGTGAGATGGTGAGGTGCCTGTATTTGCACTGTGCCTGGCACAGCTGGACTCCCAAGGTCGCTGCCACCTTTGGGTACAGCCCAGATCTAACAACGGCGTGCTCTTCGTTATACTAACACAGCAGGTTACCCTGTACCTCTTACTGATTTTTAAGCTGTGCTCCAGTAAGTCAATTCCTAAATTAGGTAGAAAGGAGTAATACATCGTAGAGGTAAATGAGCCATTTATTTCAGGAGCAATCAGTAATAAGAAGCCTGGTTACTGATTTACTGCAGAGCTCATTTAGAAGTGCTGTAGAACAAATGGGTTTTATGGGTAAGGACTTCTGAAAAGGAACAATAAATATAATACAATAACAACAGAAACCATATCAAAGCTTTTAGTAGAAAGAATAAGGTTGGGTTCCTAAAACAAGAAGAAGAAGAAGAAAGCAGAAAAAAAAGAAAGAAGAGAAGAAGAAGAAGAAGAAGAAGAAGAAGAAGAAGAAGAAGAAGAAGAAGAAGAAGAAGAAGAAGAGAAAAAAAGAGGAAGACACGAAGAAAAAAAAAGAAAAAGAGAGAGATTGTGGCAAAACCTGCATGCAAATAAAATGAATATTAGTGAAAAACGGACCAGGGCTCATACAGAGCAAACTGTGTAATTCTGTCCCACAGCAGATTGTGCATGCCTTTTTCTACGTTTTTCTACCCTTTGTTATCACTTTTAGAGGATTAGGTGCCAAAACCAGCATCACTGAACATCCCCTTCAAAAAAAAAAAAAAAAAGAAGGAAAGTCAGCTGCATAGAAGTCATGGGAATTCCACATTGGAATGAAGCAAAAGAAAAGTAGGACTGAAGAGACCTCTGCAGATCACCTGTTCCTCTCACTACAAGGTTGCAAAAACATAGAATTCTTTATTAACTATATGAAAAGTTGTTTTCAGGGCTATTAGAGTGTATATAAATATTTCTGAAAATTCTGCTGAAGTGAAAGCTATACATCAATTTTTAGAGAGCTACATATAGATGTGATGTGTTTTTCTAATGAATTGAGTAATTTAACACTGAGTGTAACAGTCCGTCTGCAATTGCCATACACTGATCATGATAAATGTATCTCTCAATTGCACGTGTAACTTACTTTTATATCAGCAAGGTAATAAATACTTTTATGAGTATTTTGTAATATTCTATGTTTTATTCCCAAATCTATAAATACTTTTAAACCTATTATTATTTAAAAAGTTCTCTGAGATTTGCAAAGAAGGAATCTATTAAAGGCTAAATTCAAGTGGAAACTGTACAGAATGTGATCCTATTTTACATGGGAAAAAAAGCTGTAAGAGCTATAAAAGGTAAACTGAAATTTAAAACACAGGCAAGAGTATGAAAAGATCAAATGAATTGTGATTAGGGATTACATTTTAAGAAATTATTTCAAGGCACTACAGTCAGAATAAAATAGGAAACTAATATAGAATAAATAACAGGTTAATGTAATAGGAATGAAAATAATAGAGAAGGTCAAGAAATTTGAGATACAAAGTGAAGAAGGTCTCTGGAACCTTAGAATAAGCTTCTAGTTAAATATTCTGATGGATCTAATTAGGACTTCATATGCAATTTCATAAACCAGAACAATGAGAGAAAAGTAGCATATATAACAGAAACCATAGGAATACCTTATGAAGTTTATTCATTGAGTTTTGGGCATTAATATGTCCTGGGCACTTTGCAAAGCAAGTAAGGGCATATTTTCTTCTCCAAATAACTTATATTTTAAGGACTAGTTTTCAGATGCCTTCAGCAGAAGAAATCCAGCTGAAACTAGAACAGTTCATCACTTGAAAACTCACACCCCAAATTCAGTGCCACAGTATGCGTCAGAAAATAGAAGGAGGAACGACGAGGATGACAATAATGAAATCACAGTTACTTAATACGACACAGATCCTTACAAAGACTCTTAGCTTTAAACATATCACTAATCCTATTGAATCACGTGCAAATCGTGATGCTCCTTTAAATAGTGGAGTGTGCACGTCCTAAGGAACGGTACATGAGTTAAGGCATGGGCATGGTTGAAAGGCATTTGAAAGTGATGAGGGAGAAGGAGTTTGGTGAAATAAGTTTGCCTGGGGTTTCCCAAGCAGAGTCAGAGCATGGGCAGAGGCCCCGAGTAGCCCAAAATGTGAGCAGGTCCTGAGTTCAAGCAAGATGTACTGTCAGCAACACAGTGAGGGCTGAGCTGGCCTTCTTTAGCTAGCAAACGAGATGAAATGAGGCCCCAGGACAGTCATCAGACATCCTAGGACCTTGACGCTTCTGGGGCACTTTGAAAGTTAATTTGAAACCACTATTTTATTGAATTAGGTAGGATGCTTGACAATAAAAAGCTATGCATAAGGTCTGTTTGTTATCCTGCCTGTGGCACTTGGAGGACATTATTGCTTCATTAAAATAGTACTGCATGGAGGACGTTATTGCTTCATTATAGTACTGCTTAACAAAAAGGAAAGGTAAGAATAGGACAGTCAATGAAGTATAGGACAGTCAAAGAATCTTTTGGAGAAAAAACAGATTTTAAATACTTTTTCAAAAAATAGTAAACAGTAGAGTTTATTATTTGATATTCTTTTTTTCTAACACACTGAAGAATGATGCATTCAGAACTTAAGTACAGGTTGTTTTGGTGCCTGCAGCCTTGCGGGAAACCAGGAATTCAGGGAACTGAATAGCAAACAGGAGGAGAGTGACTGGTAGCATCCGGGAAGAACATGCACCTACTTTTCCTCTCTGCTTTTCCAGCCTTGGTTAGAGGTAGCTTTCCGTGCTTCCTGGCCTGTAATGACTTTGTGAGGTTGTTAGAGATGCTGCAGCCAAGTAAGGAGAAAGTCAGCTGCTAGTTTATTACCAGCAGCCTAGGTTATGGCAAAACAGTGTTCTGCCTACACAGTCTGCATTGCCTTAGGTCTCTACAAATCATCGCCTTTGATGAGCTAAGGATGCTTCCCTAAAACTCTTCTAGCAAACTAATTAAACTAGAGCAGGACAGAGAATTTCAAGCCTTTCTCTAAAACGAGTTACCCCCTGTTGCCTGTGTTGTCCTAACACCAGCGCATCGCTGCCTCTGCCCCCCGTGTATAGGCTGTCCCGCCCGCACATACACGTCCCCAGCTCCTTCCCCAGCAGGCTGCCGGTCAGCAGCTGGGAAGGGAGCCGATCGCCCCTAAGCAGCTTACTGCTGGGAAGCTCAGAGCACTAAATGCAGATGACATCCCCCAGCACACACCACGCCAGTGCCATTTTCAGAGAGGTATCTCCCACTCCTGATTTTGCTGGAGCGGATGGAGCAGCCCACCAAGCACAAAGCAGCAGAATGCCACACCGGCTTCGTGATGGAAGTTTAAGGATCCAGTGGCAGAAAGAACAGAGCAGACTTAAATGGAGTTTGAAAGTGTTAAAAATCATAGTCTTACAATACCTTTTAATAGTCTTACAATACCTATTAATTTATTTTTTTCCATCACAAAGGGCAAGACAATCGTATTTTTATATTGAAGAACACATTATACCACAAGTAATTTGCGGGAATTCCAGTGAAGCTACCAGCTGCAATAAAAATAATGCATAGTGGGGGGAAAGGTAACAAATCTTCAGTCCACATGTTGCTTACTGGCCATTTTCAAGCTTCAGTCTTTATGGGAATCACCTGGGATGGGATTCATCTCACATGAGCTTAGATGTATGCAGCAGAGACATCTTGTCCTGAGGCAGTCACCCTCAGTTTCTTGCACAGTCAGTACAGAGAGAGGCATTTTTCTGTCAGGGACCACCTGCTCTGTTTTGGATGAGCAGTCACTTCACAGACTCTGCTCACTAGATCCCTGCTGACTCTTGGGTTTGCAGACATGGAAGTTGCACCCATCTACGTTTACTCTGATAAATGCCTCCCTCCACTCCACGGTGGGGAACCCAATTAAATGCCACCCAATTTCTGGATGCTCTGCTCACCTGTATTTCCCACTGAGTTCAGTGCAAAATTAGTTACTCAGCAACTCAGCATCTGGTAGAAACAAGCAGAATCCAAATGGCGTGCAGACAGGTTTTGCCCTGGGGATGCGCGCCTTCCCTTGTGAAATGTGGTAAATGTGGAAGAGCAGATGAGCCCGCTTGGTGAACCAGCACAACCCCGGCCAGAGCCGGCGGCGAGAACAGGCAGAGCAGGCTTCTGTGTGAGGCAGCAGCCTGCACAGGGAGGCAAAAATGCCTTGCTGGCTCCGTTACGCCAGTTCAGTGCTCAGCGTGTTAGGGTGAACCATTAAATATTTGGCAGCTGTGTATTTGGCAGGTCTCTCAGAGACCCTTGTAATGCAAGAGGCATTTTTTTCCTTACCTCAGGCTGCAAAACGATAACCTGGATCTGCAGCTCGCTGTACAGTCAGGGAAGGAAAGGAAGTGACAATAATCCAAGCAAGTACAGCCTAATTGACAACCCCCAGGGATATAACGTGTTCACCAACAGACTGTAAAGGGATCTTCGTGCTGTCCACTAATGTCTAACATATGCGATATTTAATTACCTGCACTCAGCTTTTAAATGAAGAAGGTGTGCAGTAATCCTCACTGAAGCTGAACTGAGAAAATAATATTTATTAGCTGAGGGCCTATTTTAGAAACAGATGGGACATAAAGAGCTTGAAGATAGTGTAAAGGAGTGTGAAGCAGGAGAGATTAATTGTTAAGTAATTGTTGAGTAATTGAGAGGGGAAGTGTTGAATGCATAGAGCACAGAACAACAGATATCCAAAGCTCCGAGGCTTCACTGGGACAGATCTCATTTTAATGGCATATTTCCAAAAGCGCCACCTGGCTGCCTCTTCTTTGAGCTATGCCCACCTCGTCCCTCTTTACCCTGTCCCCTGACTTCCTATTTTGTCTCTCTTGCTCGCACATGGATTTCATGGCATAAGCAGAAGCAGGGTGGACCGCTAGAGCAGGCAGCGCTAACCCAGTGCCTGCAAATATCATTGCTCAGTCTTAATTCCACCAGAATCGGAAAAACATCTGTGCATCTACTTGAGGAAACACACGGCATGATCCATTACGAACTATTCAATCGTTACTCCATAAAAATTGCAACCATATTAAACACCATGCCTTAAGCTTTGCTCTGTCATACAAAGATAATTAACAACTTGGCTACGTCAGCTGTTGGTCCACTTCTGCTCTGCCTTTGCCAGACTTCTGTGAGTATTTAAAGAGCTAATCTTTTGTTACACTTAAATGCTGCCCAACGTGAAAAGTCAGAATCATAGAACATCCTGAGTTGGAAGGACCCACAAGGATAGTCGAGTCCAACTCCTGAGGCAGTAATTATCACTGAAAGATTTTTTTTGCTGGCATTGAAATCCTCACATTATTTTGTACTAAGAGCCCCAGAGCAGGTGATGGATGAAAATAGGGTGCTGGTGTTGAAGAGGTATTTCGAGAAGCGCTGCCGCGGGAGCCCAGCCGCCAGGCGCGTCCGCCACCAGAGCCCAGCAAACCTGAGCTGGTGGGGCCTGGCAGCAGGAGGCAGCTGCTCGGGTGGTGCGGCCAAGGGCAGCATTCAGGCACACACGCGGCTGGCTTCCGCGCTTACACCCACAACCCGCAGTCATTTCTCCTGCAAGATTCCCACCACTTTCATGTCACCGATGTTGCTTCGCTGCTCATTTCTGCTGTGAAAACCTCAGCAGAGGCGAGCCTGCTTCCTTCCAGCCAGTGCCTCATCTGCCTTCAGACAGGACAAAGGTGGCAACGCTCATGGCTCGTCTCCATCTCACTTCTGAGAACTTTGTAAAATATTGCACCTGGGGGAGGTGGCCAGCCTTCGGGCCAAGGGCTAGGAACCATTCAGCAAGGGTTGGGATGAGTAAACTGGTATTACCTGGGTAGAAATAGAGATGCCCGAGATGTGTCAGCCTACTGGTATCGGAACCCATAAGTGAAATAGTTGGCTTATTACAGGTCCAGCTGCAAGACCTCCATTGTCAAACGCTACGCTTTCATTCCTGAATGCCCAAACCTTCCAGAAACAGCCCTTCTGATCATGGCTGCCCAAGGGGTCTGCCTACATCTCCCCGTTCTTTTGTCTCGCTGGCAGAGCGCCTCTGGGCAAGCACAACTTCTATGGAAAATAGTTGCAGGATTATTTATTTATTTGCCTGTTTGCTTATTTTTATCAGAGCAGGTATTTGTCTGACTGAATTATTTATTTTACAGGGTTGCCCGTCTCCCGTTGGCTGCATCTCCTCTCTTTCCGCCCGCTCCAGAACCCTGTGTTCAGCCCCACTCTTTCCACACACAAGTGTAAAAAGTGGTCTTACACGCACGTACGTGGAAGCGCTTAACCGCACGTTTTTTAAATGCGCTACCTCATCCTTGTCAGCTTTTCCAGCCGCCGGAATAAACCCACTGCCCGGCCGATTTACCGGGGCGGGCAGGGCTGGAGCCCGGGGGAGGAGCGCACGCACCTGTGGCTGCCGCCCCCTCGCCACCCTCCC
>VXAA01001326.1:675837-798678 GCA_013399115.1 Anseranas semipalmata
CGGCGGGTGTCCGGGCCCCGAGGGCGGCGAGTGGGAGCCGGCAGGCCTGGGCCTGAACGGGGTGCGGGGCCGGGCGGCGGACGAGGAAGACGAGACGGGCTCGCCGGCCGCGCTGGAGGAAGAGGAGGAGGAGAAGCAGGAGCACGACATCTCCCTCTTCGTCAAGGTAGGGTGCGGGGGGCTGCTGGGGATCCCCGGGTTTGTGACCCTGTCCTCCGCCGGGAGCCCAGGGCAGCTCCTGCGGTGAGTGGCATTTAAATCTGGCAGGCACAGCCCCAGCCCGGCTAAGGTGATTTGGTTATTAACGCCCGAAATAAACCTGCCTCTGACCCCTCGTTCCTCCCGCGCTTTGGTGCGGGCGGGACGTGACGGGGCTTCCCGCTCGGTCGCGGTGCCCATCCCCTTGGCCCTGCGAGCTGGTGCTTGGCTCCATCCAGAGCCTGGAGAGGCACAGACCTGACCTGCAAGGTGGTTTCCTCCAGAGTTTCCCCTGATGAGCCCCCTGTTGCATTGCTTGAGGTTTCACTAGGTTTAAATGGAAAGTGTATGCCGGGATCTCAGTTTTCGTGGACTCGGAGGCTCTGCTTGTGGGGCTGGGACTCAAGACATGGGTGGGAATTCTGTTTCAAATTGCTAGGCACGACTTGGGGCATGAGGAGTTCTCAAGGGATTTTGAGATCTTGAGAATACAGCAAGAAGGGCATACAGCACTACATCAGAGGGGCTTCAGTGGAGGAAACTAGGAAATATCTTTTAAAATGCAATATTGGGATTTTTCCAACATGAACTGCAGGCTACATCTAGATAATTGCCCCCAGATTTGACAATTCTGGATTCAGAAAGTCAATAAACTGCTCAGCAATGTTACATCCCTTTCAGTTGCCCAATTGGCATGTGTTTGGGCAGGGAAGGCTCAGGTTAGTGGAAAATAGACAAAAAAGAGAAAAAGTGTAATGGTCTTAAAATAATTTCTGCCATTTTTATGGTATAGAAAGCTTTAGTGCTTTCTTCTAGCCTGCGCCTGGAATCCCACCAGTCAGGGTCTCAGGGTGGAAACAGCATCCATGCACAGAGACAAGATATTGGATCTGTGTAATAGTCATCCTAAGATGTTTTTCTTCCCTCTTCTGGGACCTCCATGGACTAAAAGTTCTGGAGCAGGATGGATATTTTTATCAGAGCAGACTAAAACTTAAGGAACTACACCTAGGGAAGCAGAAGGTGTTCGGGGGCTTTCTCCATGGCAAGCCACACTTCTCGTGCAAATCTGCACCTCCTGAATTGGCCGAGGCTGCTTCTGTACCAGCCTGAATTAACTGTGAAGGAAAAACTCATTGAGGGGGGGTAAGAGATGGAGCAATGTTTATGCCGTGATTTATCCCCCCTCAGTGCACGCTCCTGTTTCTCAGGGCTTAGCTTCCTTTGAAGTATTGTCATGTGGAAAAGGCTGAGGAATGCCCTGATGCTTACACGGAGCGGTGCCAAACGTGCTGGATAACGCCAGAGCGGGAAGATGGGCGATGGTGGCGTAGGTGAACGTGCTCCAGCCGCCGCCCGGTTTAGGCGAGCCCTTGGAGCGCGGGCTCCCTTGCAGGGATGCTTCTGCATTGTCTTTGTTCTTGTTCCGCGCCCTTGTGTCCATTAGTGAGTGCTGGAGCGTGGCTGAGGGCGAAAGTCATAAAGGCCGTGTGTGTGTGGTTGGGCCTGGCTGCGCTCTTTGTGGAAGAACGTGGCCAAAATTAGAGAGCAGGCTATGAGAAGAAGAATAAGAGCATCTGTTGTGACTCTGCAGTCCCCAAAATTAGCATTAAAGATGTTTTTTGAAAATATTTGTGAATTACTAAAAACAGGAGGAGGAGCATTTTCACAGTTGACTTAGCATTAGTAACTTACGGATGCTTTGAGAACATTACAGCTGCTTTTCTAATGATTTCACTGAAGGAGTATTACAAAGCTTGAACATTTTTACCTCACCTGGAAGCTAAACTTTTTTAGTTTGATACCAGCACAGGTTTCTCCAGTTACATGCAAGGAAAAAATAATGCCTACGGGAGAGCTCAGCGTCTCCCTGCTCACCAAAATGTGCAGGGCTGGCAGTGCTGGGAAATGGGAAGCACTTTTCTTTCCTGAGGCTGGGGGAGTTCCTGCTGCTCTTGCTGTCACCTGGAGCTGCTCTCGCTGTCTTTTGGCAAAGGAAAGGAGGTGTAAAAGGAGCAGACTGGAAGTTCGCTGTAGTGGCTTGAAGGAGGTTTGAAGAGCATATGCATAATGTTACGCTTTAATAGCTGCTGATGAATTTTGATAGGAAAAAGGCGTAAAGTTGATTCCAAAGCAAGGCAGCACAAACTGTTGCATGTGGGGATTCTTGAGTGCTTATACCTGACCACAGCATTTGGTCCACAGGCGTGGTGCTCCTTCCTGAGCAATTGCTAAAATGCAGAGGTTAGGGAAGTGAGGTGATGATCCGAACTGAATGCAGATGTTAATTTCCAGCCTGAAATGTTTCCCTTCGCATGCATGTTTCTAACACACCTGCCACCGCACCACTCATGCTCTATTATATCAGCATTATGTGCCTGTTATCTCAAAATGCTTCTGAGGTGTTGACACCCACCTCTACTTCGCGAGTGCCAATGACCTCTTTGACCCTTCCGCTGCCTTTCTCAGCAAGCACCTTATGCACTTTTGCCCATGCAGCTGGGAACTTCCTTGTAAATATTCAGCAGCTCACTGACCTTCTTCAATCCTCTGTTTAAAACTGCCCTTCTGGGATGCCACTAGGAGCTGGGCAGTGATTAGGCTGTTTAACATAGTGGGATTGTTGTCTGTCCTGTTAAGTATGGCTCCAATTTCTTTGTTGTCCCTATTTCTGCTCATCTGCCTGATGAGTTTTGGCTTATTTGTAAGTGGTCAAGATATTGTCTGCCTGTTATCTGTGCTTGCACACACAGTGCTTGAGATAGGAGGTCTGCGCCATGGTTTGATAGCACAATACAAATAGAGAGTAATGTTGAAAACAAGTCCCATAATAGGAGAAAACTGGGAAAAAAAAATACAGTGGTAGTGATTGAATGATCCTCAGGTTCCCTGTTAGGGAGCATTACATTAGACTTGGCTGACATTAAAGTACTTGCTACTCTTTCAGTAGTAAAGTTTTGAGAGTAACAAGCAGAAGCATCACTGTCAGAAAGTAAGTGGGCCTTTTTCAGATATGACTATATGATGACTAGTCACAACATTCATATACTATTGTTTCCTGTTTTTACCGTTGTTGATCATGAGCTTGTTCTTTCGAACTTAGTTTTTTTCCTTGTCTGCTTCCTGCTGCTTTGCATTGGTTCACTTCCATTTTGCATGCGTGTATTTGAATATCGTGACTATCATGTTGTCTCGTGCCTCCCCCTGAGAGGTGGACAGTGAAGCTCCTGCCAGCTCCACAAGAATGGGTGTCAGGAATTGTACTTTTAAGCTGATTTGGGTTGCTGTGTGGTGCTATTTAGTTTGAACTTGGACACCCAGGGTTCAACGCAGAGGCCTCATGCTACGTGAGGTGCTCTAGCACTTAGCAGGGTTTGCAGCATCTGTGGGAGTCGATGTCTTTCTGGACCAGCTGCTTGATGCCAGACAGGCAGCCCCAAAGACAGCAGGCATTTGTCTTTAGGCAGCTGGACTGTGCCCTTAATGAAGCTGAATGACATAGGACTCCTTGGCTGTGAGGGCAAGACCATACTGAAGCATTTCACCAGGTACTTATTTGATTTCCACTTTCCCATGAATCAACACGTACCGTGTGTTTCCTTTAGATAGTGATGTTTGATGTTTTTGGTGTTTCAAAGTCAAGTGTTTGCAAAGGGCATCCAGATATGCTTTCTGGTTGGTCTTTTGTAATTCAGGGAAGCACATGGGGTAGGACACCTTGTGGATGTTGGAGCTTGCTAGCTGGTCTTCTAAGGGTAAGCACGTGTATGCTCCTTTCCTTCCTCTCCCCATTCCCCCACTGTGGCAAGAGCCCTTTATTTGTCAGAAAATGTCGTATATTTATCTTACCATTTGAATTTAGTGGAATTCTCATCAAAATATTCAGTTATTTTTAAGCAATTTAAAAATTTATGTAGGACTTAAGAGTCTATTTTCTAAATTTATTTTTAAAAAAGCACACTACCACCAACAAAGCCCTCCAAGCTTATCTACCAATCAATTTTAATTTTCCTAACAGATAGACGACTTAAACACCAGAATCACAACTGCAGATTTTATCATTCCAAAGATTTCTGGGGATAGTAATTTTGCTGTAAGTGCTGAGCGCAAACAGCCAAACAACCCAGCTCGAGCCCAAGGTCTTCTGAGATTACTCCTCTTCCAAAATAGTTCTTGTTTAGTTTCAGGGTTAAATGTTTTATAGTAAAAGCTTCCCCTGAGCCTAAGGTAATAGATTTTATCCAACAAAAAGTAATAAGCTTCATCCAGCTTTTGTGACATTCTTGGTCTCTAAATCAAAGTCATTTATTTTCATTCAGAGAGTTATTTCATCCCTAGCAGGGAATAAGGTTACTTCACTGATACCAAATTTCCTTGCACCTTTCCTTGAGATATGTCAAGTCAGTCAAACACACTTAGAGATGTGCTGAATTATCAAAAGTTCTGATAAACCAGGAAGTAAAAGTGTCAGAAGCCTTGCTGTGACTGGAGGCAGAGGAAATAACAAGTGCCTCTACCTGTGCCTCCAAGCACCACAGTTAACATATCTGACTTGAATGGCAGTGTGTTACATGCTAGAGAAGAACCAACCTCATTTTCTGTGATGCGGAGGACCTGTAGTTTGTATATAACTTTCAAAGTACAAATAGGCTGCTCTAAAATTGAATTTCTGGGCTTTGAGTGCTGGAGTCAAGAAGTCCATGGACAGCAAGAGCTCAGGTCCCTGAAAAAAGCATTGTAGCCTGTATGCCCATTCAGTGGACTGTGTTCTGTACCTGATGCTTGACGTAAGTACTTACAGTATAATCACTGAGTAGGTACTTAAGATTTTGATTTTTGCTCATTGGTGTAATGAGTCTGTAAGTCAGATAGGTATGGTTTATAAGGAGAATAGCTGACATCCTGTATCAAAGTGAAGATATCAAAAAGAAAACACTGCCTTTTTTAATATAGGCTCCCTGTAGGAAGTCAGTATTTAGATGGTCTCAGGAGGATGAAAGTAAAGATATGTGTGGGAAGTTACACTACATTCGTATTTATGGGTTAAAAGAGGTTTGGGGGGAAATTTAGGTACTGCATACTTATCCAAGCAAAGGGAACTGCCCAAAACTTGCCAAAGGTGAGTGCATTGGATTGGTGAAATGCTACAGTAAGATAAATTGCTGGGGAAAGAGCAGGGAAACATTTGATGAGGTTTGGGCGATAGTAGAAACCAGACTGCTTCTCTTTCCCTTCTTTCTCCCCATCCCTATCAGAATTTCACCTTCTGTCAAAACCATGCCACATTTTCCCTGATGAGCACATCCACTGCTTTCTCCTCACTCAGTTTTTATCCTTCTCAAGCTCCATCTCGTGTACCTTCTTCAGAAAGCAGGCGCTTTTCCTTGCTGCCACACTGCTGCCGCTATAATCCTGTCACTTTTATACGTCATTCCCCCTGCCGTTCTTTTTGATACTGTTTTACGGTTGCTTATGGGGCCTGTCTGCTTCTATAACTGTGTGGTTATGAAAGCTACTCTAGGATCAGAGGGAGAAGTCATTCAGAAGAAAGCCAGAGTGGTGGAGCAGGGCAGGAGCACCGCGTGGGCTCCACCTGCTGAAAGCGTCTGGCTGAAGCTGGCTGAGCCCGAGCCCAGCAGAACCAGAATGGTCCTGCTTTCCTGGCTGGTCTGTTTGTAGGGTGATTTTGATTCTCTGAATGTATACAGCTGTACACAAAGTACCGAGGCAGCGGGGGTCAGGAGGTGTGCTTGGTGAAACACGAGGCGGTTCTGTTCCCAGGACTGTCTTACAAAGCACGAAGCTGGCTGGCTTCCCAGCGGTATTTGCCTTTTCTCAGCTACCTTTTTTCTTTTCTTTTCCCAGCTGGCCTATGTCAAGTTAGGGTTCCCTAATGCAGCTTAAGAGGACCTGGCATTATGAATTCCTTTCATAACTCTTCAGGTTATTTATTGTGTCTGCCCTGCGTGCACCTGCAGTTGTCTTTCTGGGATCTGAGTGTTCCTCCAGCAGTCTTTTCCTTTCAATAAACTTGTGCTTGGGAGACACTTGTTTAAAAGGCAATTAAATCAATCTTTTTCTCTGAAAGAGCTATGCAAATTTTATGAATGCAGTCTTTCTCACTTTCACTTCACGTGCTTTCCTTTTTGGCTGTTCAGGTTGTCACCTTTTAGAGCTTAGGCTGCACAAAGAAACTAGGCTCCTTGGAGCTGCTGGCTGAAGAATAGCTTTGAAAACCACACCAAAATTCTCATTGCCACCGTGCTCCTGGAGGCATGCTTGCTGGAGCAGTCAGGTCTGACAACCTGCAATCCAAATCCCGTTCCACAAAAACACAGTCCAACAGGTAGACATAAAGGATTGCAAATATGAAGTTGCATCTAATTTTTCATTTTTTTTTGGTATTATCTAGTCATACTTCCTGGAGTCCCCTTTTTGTCTGTGTTGAAGACCTGAAACTTCATGTGCATATAATACTGTACAAGCCGTAAGCATCTATTCTCAGTGTGACTGCACATCTCTGCTGTTTGCAGGCTTCCTTTATGCAAAAAAAAAAAAAAAGTTCGAAAAAAGTAAACACCCTCAAAGCTACGTTTCCAGACCTTTTCTCATTTGTATTTACTCTCAGCGCACTGATTCAGTAAAGCACCTCACCATGTGTTTTCTTTAAGCATAGGCTTAAAATCACGTGTCATTTAAGCCCTTTGCTAACCAGGGGTCACTTTTTCCTGATTCGGGCCTGGGGCCTGTCCTGTATTTCTTGCTCGACGAAATCAGCAGAAACTGGCGATGAGGTCAGCCTGCTGCCTCTGCTGCCTGAGCTTTGCCGTGACAAGGGCTGATCTTACCAGCCTGCCAGGCCAGGGGCAGAGCTGGAAGCTTTCCTCGTCCCTGGCTGCCAGAGTGAGCCTTTAGTTCCTAAATCCTGCGGGATGGCTGAAGCCTGCTTTGGAAGCTGAGGTGGCTGTTGTGCAGCTGTGCTTGGGACTCCTCTTGCTGCCTCTTTAGTCTGAGGCTTGGTGCCCTGGCCTTTCTTACAGTCATGGGCTATGTATTGTGTGGATCCATGCAAGAGTATATCCAGGGCTATTTAAAAAAAAAAAATAGTTAAATTATTGTGAAGGAGAAGTGATAATGGAAATTATTAATACAACTACACTTTTTTAGGATGTTTATCTCGGATGAAGTCACTTTGGAGTGGTGGCTGTATAATTTTTTGCCAAAGAAAGACCCTCCTCATCGGAGATGGTAAAGGGAGTAAGGTAGTAAAAGGACATATTGTACATTATATAGAAGGGGAGCTGAAGCAAGCAGGCTTGCTCGTGGTCCATCGCTGACTGCATTCTGTGTCCTGGTTTCTGAGCCCAAGCAGATCCTACTGCTTCTTTTAAAAAGACATTGCTCACACTTAGGGCTCCAACCACGGAGCTCAAGTCAGTGCTGTGTGAAGGTTACATGGTTATTTTCTTGCCCAGATAATAAAATGTCACGCTGTGATAAGGAGTTGTATGCATTTCCATTTGCAGTGTCTGATTATTTACTGATAAAAGACTGAACAAGAGGAGTGATTACGTTCCAGTTGCTTTCAATGACATGGGCACTAAGGGAAATTGCTTTAATTCCTTAATGAAAATCTTTAGCTTCCCAAACCCAGCAGTGGCAGCTTGTGCAGCATGCTGTCTGAAATGCCTGTGGGAGACCTTCCTGGGGAGGAGCACTCCCAGGGCAGCTCTGCACGAAGTGGTGTTTGCCCCAGCAAGGGGGTTGCCTTAGTAGGAGTTATTTTTCTCCCCTTTTTTCTTTTCTTCCCCCCACCAGAGAGGTGGTTATTGTGAAAGCTCACAGGCAGAGGTGCAAAGGTGGCATTTCCCACATTTTCTCCATATGCTAAAATTTCAGCATATATTTGAATACTCAGACTAGAAATATAATTGTCATTTACCGTCTGCCACAGAAGGATCAGAGTCACAAATGCACGTCCTTTTCCAAGTTACTAAAACGGAATAGTTAACAATTTACTCAGCTTTCAGAAAAACTCTACTTTGTACCTTGGAGAATCATTGACGTTTACGTGGTAGTTAATTTTATGAAATTACTTTTAAAAGCTATTATTATTTAAAAGCTCAGAACCTGAGCTTTTTGAAAAAATAAATGGTGGCAGATGAAACTTGAAACAGGATCCGAATATGCCCTAGAGGCTGGAAAAGTTAAGGGTGTATGCTGACATTCCTCATTACGAGAAGCTGTAGATACTGGGGCTGATTGTTTTGCAGTATGATGCATGCAGTATATATTTAAAAACTGTATTTGAATTAGCAGTGCTGTGTTTCACATAGTTTCCAGAGGGCTGTGAATGGAAGTGAGGTGGTGGGGAAAGCAGGATGAGGATTGGCCTTGGATTTGGGTTTACACCAGGAAAGGAGGGAGTAGAGTCCCGTCCTCCTGTTGAGCTCATGGGTTTTTGCAGGTACTGGTGCCCAGTGTTTGACTGCTCCTCTGGGACACAGTTTTGCCAGTTCCTACTGGAGCTGGCAGGTTTTTTATTTAATATTTTACCTGGTCATGTGAATTATTTTCAATAATAACCAATAATAACCAAAATATCACATACTGTTAGAATGAGGGGGAACAACACAAAAACAAATCCCTCACTTCATCTTTCACCTTCACCTCTGATTTAAACATCGGAATTAGGAATACCAGTGGAAAATTATTTTCTCAAGCACTTCACTGAGCCTTCATCCACCTACTCCCTGGAGCTGCATAAAGTAGCTTATTTACTTGGTTATTTCTTATTTACTTATTTGCTTACAGCACAAATTACAGATACTTTATATGTATGTATATTTTTTGCATTTAGATTGAAACAGCAGGGCTGTGTTGCTAAGTATCGTACAGAGAAATGTAAAACAGGATGTGTCACTGAAATACCAGTTAATCTGTTTTTCCCAGACCTATAATGTGTTTGAGAATATAATGCTCTTTTGTTGCAGTAATTCCCTGTAAGAATTTAAAAAGGATATACGATTTTTGTCTCAATGTAGAATGTTCAGCTGGCCTCTTGCCATGTTATTAAATGCGGATTAGAAATAGCACTGAGGTATTTACACATAATTCTTGTAACAGGATAAATAGCTAAGAGCATTTGGTTTGTTGCTGGTGTGCTTGTGACCTGGTAGCGTTCCTGTTGACACACACACAGGCAGAACCGACTCTGCGGGCAGAACTCATGGTGAAAGGAAATTCGGGCTTGAGCTGCTCGGTGTAAGATGCAGCGTGCCAGCTACCGTCCGCGGGCAGGCAGCCTTCCACAGGGCTCACCAGCTCAGGTGCTCGCAGTTAAAAGCCCCTGGTTTTCTTAGGCTACGGGTGCTTTTTGAAACTATGGGTGAGAAACTAAAAGTGAGAGTGGGCGAGGGTTAGGAGGAGTGATCTCTCTGAGGGCTGTGTATTTTTATTGATTACCCAGCATATTTCTGTTGTGGGTGAAGCAGGCGACGGAATTCCCTCTCCTCACGTCAGAAGGGAGTGGGACAGGGCACCCCCACAGCTGCTGCCCTTTGCCTTTGGTTAAAACCTCAATAAAATGCCTGTTTTTTTTTTTTTATTTTTATTTTTTTACATTTTTATAAACAATGGAGGTTTAGCCACATCTGCCATTAAAATAAAATGGCTTCCATTTGGGAGGAGCGGCAACAATTATTTACAAAGCTTTGAAAAATCTCAGTCGCTCTGCGTGAGCAATACCCATATAATTCATTATCATCATTATTAGTTTGCTTATTTAGTACATGCTAACTGAAAGAAATGCTATCTTGAATGAGACATAAATAAAGAATAACTAATGCAATATGACAATTACATGTGTAGGATAACATTATTCCTAAACTGGGCAAGATTCATTTAAGCCCTGCTAATTTGTGGCTGAAGCTTTTCAGTCTTTGCTAGTCATACGTTAATTTTCCTATTTGTTTTTACCTTGTTGAGCTAGCAAAGCAGTGGATTCCTGGTTGCTGATTGCTTTTGTGTTGTTACAACATGCTTACTGTTCTGTGGATGACAGGTAGCTAGGTGCAGGCGTCCTTTATGTTTAATTAGTTGCCTTCCCATCACAAGAGGTACCTGGTGGTTTCACCCTGAAAGCAGACACGGCACTGTCCCAGGTTACGCTAAGTGCCTTAGCTACCACAGTGGCTTTATTTGCAGACCTGGTATAGGTAGCTGTAAGATATCTGAGGAAATAAACCTGTAATTTGCATTTTTCCTATGTAATTTCATTTGATTTTGGGAATTGTTTAAGAGCACCTGTTGTCTGCCTTTCAGTGCCCTGTAGAGAGCCACAGTTGCAGTTGATTGTGCCTTTGACAACATTACAGGTCTGTCCAAGGCTAGCAGGAGCACTGCATGTAAAATGGCAGGATTGTTTTACATTTCTCTTTTGTAAGAGGGCATACAAACACAGGTTTAATCTTTAATCCCTTTAGCCTGAATAGGAGTTAATATTAGTAAAACCACAGTCTCTATAAATGTATCACAGGATATTGCGTATTTTAATTTTAACTTGTAGTCTCCTGTGTTCTTTATTTTACAGAATTATCATTTAATGGTTCATTTATTTTTGAATTTGGTCAGAACTGGAAGGTCTGAGTGCTGGCAGACCTGCTGCTCAGTAGAAATACTGGGCAGGTTGTGAATAGCAAAATCAAAAGTAAATGGTTGTTTCTTGTAAATAACAGGAATAAGTATAGGCCTTTCATTTCTAAAATAATAATAATAATGAAAGGTCTAATAATTTGGCTCCTTGACATTGAATGCCATGTTCTGTACTTACTAGTGGTTCTGGAGTTATTGTCATTATAAGTTCTTGTAAATTGATGCTTGTAACTTTTTGGAACAACATTAACCTTTGAATTGAAATAGCTTCTGCTTAATTTATTTTTTTTAAAAAATATAATTTGGTTAATACTTCCATTATCACTTAATCAGTTTTGTAGATGCAATTATTAAAATGGAAAAGGGGGTGCATTGTTTTTAGTGTTTTTCAGACCTATTATGTTGGTCTAATTGTTTATAAAATAACTTGACAAAGGTAAAAAGTTTATTGCCACAAAGTTACTTCTTAATGAAGGAAAATTTCTGTCTATGCATCAAAAGCATTTAATTACTTACTAAGTAATTAAGTTAATTTAAGCAATAATTACTTACCCAGCAGACCGTGAGTAAGTAAATAAAGTAGCAAAAGTAAGAATAATGGAGGCTTTCTCTGTCCTGAAATGGCTGCTGGCACATAGTGGGGAAGAGAGAACAGAAACCAAAGGAAATTGCAGCAATTTCAGACTTCTTTTCCTTTCTACCATCTAGAGAGGATTAGAATTTCCTGATGTATACAACCCCTTTAAGCTGTGACCACTGTTCACTACGTAAAAGCAGGATGGAGGCGAACGCCCTGCTAAGAAACTCCAGCACACTGTTAATCCCTCAGCATGAACTGAGGGCCAGAAGCATTCAGAGAACCATTTCCAGCAAAAAGCAAGGCATTTTGGAGAACTCTTTTTGAAAGAGCCTTACTGAACGTATGAATTAGGAAATCCAATAAAACAAAGTAGTCACGATAAAGTAATGCAAATACTGCATGAAAGAAAGATCTAACTAGTATAATTTCAGAAACCTAATAGAATGAGAAGAGCCTTAATAATGCAATTGTTGGAAGATGTTATGAAATGCTAATAGCTGGCTGGTCCATGAGATGCAAACCTTGCCCAAGCTTTGGATGTTAAAACATGAGGTAAGAAGGCTTTTATGGTTTCTGCAGGTGGGAGCTCAGCCTGAACTCACGTTAGTGCCCAAAGAGCCCTGCTCCAGGGCACAGCCCATCTTTTATTATCAGTAATAATAGCTGGATAGCTCATAATTAGATAATCACTAATGTACAGCTGCATCATTAAATACACAGCAGACAGACACATCTAAATTGTCGTCCTGTTTGTAGGGTAGGCTCAACCTTTAGCCTAATGCTTACACTCTGTGGTCACAAAAAACCAGTTTAATTCTGTCCTGCAGTCAGTTGAAGCTGTGCAGGTGAGAAGTTAATTCTTTTTACCTTCTTTCACCTACACTCATTTCCTTTCATTCTTTTTTTCCCTTGGCATCTCTTTTTGGCCTAGCCTTGGTTAAAAGCTTTAATCTACACAGCGTTTTATAAAGAACTTCCAAAAATCCTTTGGCATCCCCACATCCCTGCTGATGTTCTACGTGTAAGTTTTCTGTTTATTCTTTAAGCTAGGAGCAGTCTTTTCATTCTGTATTTGTACAGTAGTTATTTTATAGCACCCAGGTGCTGCTATAAAAGTCTACATGTGGATGGTTGATAACATCTGATGGATGCGTGTATCAGCAGCAGAACTAGCTCTTTGTCAAAGAGGACGGCCTACCTGCTTGCTTTGCCCCACATCTGGCCAGCCCCAAGTGCCCAAAGTACTGATGAGTGGGCCAGGCATGTGGCAACTTGGACCTGTCTGAAAGCTGCCGCTGCTTATCACCAACTTTTTGGTGAGTCGCTAAGGCTCACTACTTCGTTACCAGCATCCCACCCTGGTGCTTACACAGGTAGGAGGCTTGTTCCCTATCCACTGCTGCTGCAGTTCTGCTAGATGGCGTTCAGATACCACTGTTGCTTTTTGCCACTGCTGTGTGTGGCTGCTGGGTTACAGTTGCCATCACCGGGATCCTTGTATTGCCCCTTGTCTCCTCCAAGTGGGGCGGTCTTACCTGGCCAGTGGGTAAATATTGGCCCTTACTAGCATGTGTCCACCACTGTTGTAAACATGTATCAAACGTGCCATGTCAGCGCTTAGATTTGCAGTGATTTGCTCAATCCACTTTAAATAAAATGCCATTTTGTGTTAACTGCTCTCCCCTTCTTCCACAGAAGAAGGTAACTTCTGGCACTGTTTACTTGTCTGGCTAATCTTAATACGTGGATTTTCTTCATTGCCAATAGTATCCTATCCTGCCTGGCATCTGGTTGGAAAGCCTGGATCTCACTATCAGAGATACCATAGCCACCATCTATTTCCTTTTCCAACAAATCATTCAATTATTTTGGAATACAAACCCTGTTTGGGATAACTGCTGCTGTTTACTGAGCCGTACCTTTCCCTTCCATCATTGCCCCACAGTCTGCTGCATGCATTATTGTCACTTAGACACATTCAGTGGCATGAATACAAAAGCACGATGCTTGCCATTGTCCTGTCCGTGGAGTGATGTCCATGCTGCGGGCCAAGAAGCAGAGAGGTCCCAGTAAAGAGTAAGTTGAAGTTCCTTCTGAAAGGGATGAAGTCTCATCTTGAGACAAAACAGGTGGGGGTTTGTTTTTGTTTTTTGAATACTGCTCTGCCTTCATGGAGGTACCTGGTTTGATGTAACCTAAGATGATACTGCCTTTTCCCTAAAGCTGTATTGGACAGTTGGGTCAGACATGCTGGATATGACATGCTCTGGTGTTATTTTTGCAGTAGCAGTTATCTGTAGCTGATGAGTAGTCTCAAAGGGTGGATTTCAGCTCACCGAAGTTAAATTAGGTGCCTAAACTATATGGGGCTACTTAGGGCTGTATTGGGAGAAAGCAGTGCTGCCAGAGAGCATGTCATCCCCAGTGGGTGGGTGTTTGAGACAGGCAAGGTGAATCATCCTTGAGGAGTGACTCTGTCTCCACTGACCAGAGATCTGTTTTTAATGGCTGACTCTGTGCGAGGTGGCTTCCAGCTTCAGTGTGTAACAGTTGTACAGTTTGTACCTATTTTTAGCGCCTTTCCATTATCCCAGTGCTCAGGGTTGTTGGTTTGTGGGGTATTCAGTCTGTTCCAAAAAGCATTGTGGGCTCCATCCGCAGGCTGTGTTTTATCATCAGATAGTTCTCCACCATCTCTCTGGTTGAAACTTGCCCTTACATTTAGTTGAAATGCCAGACAGGACCTCCAAGGCTCCCTCCTGGACCAGTGCAGGTTTTTATTTTTGTGAGGGGAGGAAGAGAACAGGAAAGCCAGCGCACCCAGTGATTCGAATCACTTCCAGCTGCCTTGTTGCTCTGGAAGACACTTGCTTTTTGGTTAATCATACTCTGTTCTGTGCCTGGGACTCTCTGCACTGTAGTGTGTAGCATCCATTGACCAGGATGGAGAGTAGGGTTTCGTGTCTCTGACAAAACCAGGCTCTTCCATCCAGGGTAGTAGAAGTTCACCTAGTTAGATGCCCAGAGCATGCGCATTGTTGCTTCCTCCTCCAGATTTCCTTCCTGCAGTTCTGTCTGCATGTGTCTTCAGGGTTTATGCAGTTTGCTCATCTGGTCCCCTACCCTTTTCAACACATCCTCTCACCAAAGCGGGTCAATTAGCAGACTGGATCATTGAAATGTTAAGTCAGTAGATGCTTTACTTTGTCATTTCTCCTTCCCTGTTGAGTGCAGAGGACGTACAGTGAGAGGCTGCTTTATTCTGACAACAAAATGAAATCCACTTGATCCAATGTAACTAGCTGCACTTCAGACTGTCATTTAAGAGGATATTTAGCAGAGAGAATACTTAAAAGGATCTGCCCTATTTGCAGTTGGCAAGCCAATTTGCTTGTTTAAAAATTACAGGCATACCTAAATGTATTGGCTGATTGTGACTTGAGAGAGAGGTAAGAGAAAGGGGAGAAGGTGGAAGATCTCCAGAGGCCCCAGGGTCTGCTCTTCAGCTGGCTGTCCAAATTACTGATTTTGCATGCCACGTAGGATCTATTGCCACATGTCAGCATGGTTTAGTTTGGATGGGTGGTCATTTCAGTCTTGCATTTAATGATCTCGCTATGAGACCATGTCATGAACCACCCCAGTTGACACTCTGGGGGTGGTATAGAGTGGGGTCTTGTCTTAGAGCTGAAGGCTGCAGCTCTGATAGTTTTCATAGCCCTAAATTTTTCCTTCTTGTGCAAAGTGGTGGGTCGAGAAGGGGATCATTCCTGCTCACGTGGAAAAGGGCCATGCTCCCTGCTGAGGGGGAGTTCACCACAGACATTCTCCTGATACAGTACTGGAAGTCATTTGTGTTGGAAAGGGAGCACTCGCATTTGCCCCCAGATGCAGTGAAGTCAGCTGGAGCCGTCTGATTGCTTCAGCAAGAAAAAGGGGTCTCACAAGTAACACTGAAGAAAAGGATGGTGAAAATCAAAACACCCCTCTGTTCTTCAGAGAACGCAGGGTAATGGGGGAGCAAATAAAATGCCTTAAAAAAAAAATAGCACAACAAAAAGAGAACAAAGCTATTTTTAGCAGATTGCTTGTAGTTACATTTACTGTTGCCTCCTTAACCCAAAAGCTTAATTAGGGTTTAGGACAAAGTGTGTTGTTGAACTTGCGTGTTCATGGTTGTAATCCTTTAAGTATGTTGTGTGTAGTCTGAACCCTGTAATACTGTTCCAGATAAAAGATACATGTCTGTAATATTTCTTAAAATAAAATAAGATACATTTCCTTTTAAAACAAAAATCTGTATGGCATACTTTAAATAATGAAGGTGCTTATTTTGCTTATTATATTTTCTCTCTTAAAAAGAGAGAAAGGAAAGGGGAAATTTCTTTCCTAAAGCATCCAGTTGCTGTTTAACACAACTTGCTCATTGAGTTTCACTATTGGGGATGTCACACACAGCAAGAGTCTACCCTGGTGTGTACCACAAATACAGTTTGTGCAGGAATCTCAACTACACAGTGCATTTGAAATACGCATATTTCTGCTGTTTGGCTGAGAAATTAAACAGCAGCTGGAAACATCTGTTTTAAGTTTTGCATATTGGATAGGCAGAGCTACATGACCATTTAAAAGTATTGGAATAATTAGTGGAAAAACTTTTAATTTTTCTATTACAATATATTTTAAATTAGAGATGTTTTGTTTTAAAACTTAGCCTACAAGTACAATTTCAGCATCTTAACTACTCCCAAGAGCACCTTTAGAAAAAAGCAAGGAATCTTGCTGCAGAGGCATCTCTGCGGCAGAACCTCTCACGATGTGATGTGCTAACGTCTGAGGCTGCTTCTGCTCGTTGCTCCACAAGCAAGTCAAGATTTTCATTTCAAGTCCAGTAGGTGGCATCAAAACAGTTCTGTAAAATTCAGTGTTTGGATGCTCATGCCCTCGCCCCAGGGCACAAAATGAACGCAGTGTTTAAATAGAGAAAATTCCAGGTAATATGTCTCTTCCTCACAAAAAGCTTTGGTTTGAACACGAGCTTACCCAAATGACATGCCTGTGGTGTTTCTGTGCACATCACAGTGTATCATATGTTACCTTAGTGTATTACAGTTGCCTTCCGTGAACCAGACTGACTTGTAACTATATTTTTATTGCATTCTTAACAGAAGTAATATTTCAGATTTTGCCTTTTTCAGTGTTGCAGTACTATAGAAATCTGCATGAATACTGTAGCAGGCATCAAAAGCATAAATCTTGCTTTGTACCCTCAAGGAGTAGATACACTTTTTAAAAATTAAAACAATATATCTCTCATAGAATGCCAACAAAACATGGGTATGTCTGGAGACTCTTCATGTTCTAGATATATGGTAGCGTGCTGCACTACAGTCAAACCTGTGTGCCTCTCAGAAGCTGTTGCCAAGTATTTGCGCTAGTGGGAGTATGGGAGCGCGGTCACATTCCTTCCTCCATCCTTCTGCCTGTGGTCTGGACAGCTTTGTTTACCAAAGTCTGTGGACATCACTGCTGGTGAAGACTCCTTGCAAATGGTCTTCAGTGACCTAACTAATGCTGGGTGCTTTGCTGTTTAAATTCACGATAACGCGAGATAATATCAGCAGTTGACTTGCATTGAACCAGCTAAACAGGGAAAGAAAAATGGATGGTTTCAGCTTGTACCTGTGCTTCAGTGTGAATAGGTTTTAGGTTTGGGCAGAGCGGCTCAAGTGGAAGAACGTTAACCCCTGCCTTGAAGCTCTGGCCCGGCTCGGGCCTCCATGGTGGACCAGCAGGCAGTGGGATTTCCTCTCAGGAGGAGTGGGAAGCACTGGCAGCTGCCCTCCCCTTCCTCCTTGGCCATCCTGCAGCCGAGTTCAGTGGCTGTCCCGTGCAGCAGGGTGGGAAGCGGAGCTCTCCATGGCAGGGGCCTTTCCTGCCCTGCCATTGCATCCGCAGAGCCCCAAGTGCAGCTGCTCAGCGCAGCCATGGTGGCGAGGCCGACATGGCGGAGCTCCGCTCAGGCCAAGAGCCGGCGCTAGGAATGTGCTGGGCTCGCTTAATCCCTGCCAGCGCAGAGCAAGCGAGTCTGTAGAAGGAATTAAAGCTAAATGGCTGTTGTTCTCAAAGGTCGCGCCCTCCTCACAGCTGCTTCCCACGCTGGGCCCAAGCGCGCGATCCCCTTGTGGTTTTCCAGGCACTAGTTTTGAGCTGGGCGCCTGTGGTTCTTTCTCGTCCTTTGACGGGAGACCAAACGCACCGTGAAAAGGAGGGGGGAGTTGTTAGCGTGGTACGAGAAGGACGAGCACGCAGAACTTTGAGCAGGGAAATGCGCAGGGGAGTTGCGGTGCCCCCTGAGGCAGCTGGCCCGGGAGGGCGGGCAGGGGCGGATGCGGGGTGCTGGCCCCAGGCAGGCAGCTCCGTGTCTCCTGGCAGGCGATGGTGATGGTTCTGGTCCACGTGCTGGGCCAGCCTGCTTCTTGGCCTGCACAAATATGGGCCGGGAGTAGCTAAGCTCCCTCGCGCTGAAGGAAAAAGGGAATTGGAGTTCAGCTTTCAGGGAAAACAAGAGTTATGCTCGCTGTTCTCCTTTTTATTGTAGCTTCAAAGGGATTATAGAATTATATAAAAACAAGCAAAAAAAAAAAAGTCTTCTCTACTCCTTCTGAACTGTTTCTTCCATGCTTAACCTTCAACAGGAAACAAAAAGTCCAGGAAAAACAAATTCCACTCATCAAGATTTCTGAGGCACAGGACGTTTGAGGTCAATAGAAGAACCTTCAAAACCCTCGTTCCCGAGATGTTTGGACAGAAACTGTTATGAAATGAATTCTTACAGCAGTTCCAGGGGCAGAGCAACTGCAGCTCAGGGAGGGCCCAGACTATTGGCTTACGAAGGACACTCAGTGTGCGACTCCTCAGTAAAGTCACTGTAATTATCCTCTTGCTGTGGATGAGGATGCAGAGGCAAGTGACCTCTTCAAGGCAGCTCAGAAAAGCAGAGCTGCTGGATCAAGGTAGTGTGGTTCTTCTGCAACCCTCTCTAACACCTCGCGCGTGAGGTTCTGCTGCCTAGGGAAATCAGCATGTGGTGTGATGGTGCTCTGACCTGAGAGCTTAAGCTTGGGGAAAGGGTGTGGAGAGCTTTTCCCTGTACCAGCTTCTTTGAGTAAGACTCGATACACAAAAGAAGCAAAAAACAAACAGCAAAGAAAAAAAGACTGGAGAGAGTGTGGAACAGTGAAAAATGAGTGAAAATAGGGAGCGTCAGCTAATAATCCCATTAAGTAATGGCACATGGTCATGGTATTATGGAGGGCTGTAATAAGTCGATGCTGCTACAATATACAATTGCTGCCTAGGGCTCTGAAGGCTCTGAATGAAAGCTTCTATGCACAGCTTGAAAGTTTTCTCCTCTGCAGCAATGGCTGTCATAATAGTTTGATTAATGAACTCATTAAGTCTCAGTATTACTAGAAAAGGCATGTTGACCTCCTGACTGATCACAATTAAAACATAAATGCCACTTACTCATGGCTCTGATTAGACAACTGCTTAAGCAGCTGGACAGCCCCAAACCCAGCTTTGCACTGGGGTGATTTGGCCCACTTCACCAGCAGGATGTGGATGTTAGGAGAGTGTCACAACAATTGCAGGTGGTGACCAATGTGCAGCATTACCTGCAATTACACCAGCATTTGCCTGGTTATTAAGGTTATAACAAGTCTGGAAACACAATCCTCCATTGAATCAACAGCCAGGCTCCCACTGACTTTGCTGGAGTTAGGATTTCACCCTGCGTCATCCCAGAGCATAGCAGTCAGGAAGTGTAATTAAATCCTGTGCCTAGACCAAGCACAGATCAGAGTTATGCATCCCTGAATGGTGCTGTGGGGAAAAATGCAGGGAGTTTTGCTCTGGGGCTGCAGTGCTCCTAGCTGTGCTGTTGTCCTGTTGGTATTAGTCTGTGGACTCCCACTGTCATGTCGTCTTCCTGCAAGGTGAGATACCAACCCACAGTCTCACTGCTGTAGAAAGGCCACCCTTACTTTGTTGGAAAGTACATTATTGTGCAATGATGGCATGGTTCAGCTATTGTTGTGTTGCTTGATAGATGGCAGTAAAGCTATTTCAGTGTCCTTACTCGTGATTTTTGAGTCAATGTGGCAGACCTTCTCTTTGGGAACTTGAACAAACACCTTTGGCATGTGTCGCTGATGCTTTTTTGTCCAGTGGGAGTTGTAGCTCCCCAGATTAGATGAGCTGAGTTAGGAGAACAGAGTTGTCTCCCAGGAGCCAAAATGCAAGCTGACATATTTGAAGTCATTTTAGCTAGTTGTATTCACCGTGGCTTCCTCAGTAGGCAGAAATATTCATGTTCTGGGCTTTCAGCTAAGGTTATAGGAAATTGTAGCATCTTTGAGATGCCAGGTCAAACTGTGTCAAGTTCTGAATCAGATCTGGTGTTCAAGGTCTTGCAGTCATTTCAGACTGCCCGTCACTGCTACAACAGGGAAGTTATTAAACTGCTTGTGCTATTGTGTGGGCTACTGTATTTTTTCTGTCACTTGCCTCCAGCCCTGCAGAACTGAAAGAAACCCAGAGGTACACACCACCAGCTGTGGCATAGCTGGGCTGGAGCCCAGAGATGCACCCTCCCTTCACCTTGTACCCAGAGCTCGAGTCCCTTGGTACTAGATGGCTTTCAACTTCCAAAGGCCAGATGTGGCACACCAGCTTCCCAGCTGTGCCTGCCCGAATGACTGCAGCCTCCCTTGCCGTGGCACCTCAGCAGCTGAGGCTTTTGATCAAGTAGCTCCCAAAAATCTGCCCACCATCCTCAGTCTGGACACAGCAACCCTTGGGGACACAGCCCTGTGAGAGGGGTCATGGCCACATCAGAAATGGGGAAATGCCGTAATTTCTGTGAATTTATTTTCTGCTGTAAAAGCAAAGTGCTTACCATAACCACAGGTGATGGCAAAGCTGGGCAAACACAGCAGCACTTCACTAGGGACTGCGGTACCCACACTGCACAGAACACAGCTAAGATAGAAGTGCCCTGTTGGCATCCCTTGTGGGCAGCGTGGGAGGGGAGACAGCACCAATTGTGAAGATCAGCAGCCTTTTGAACTTCAGCAGCATGTTTAGCACCATCACAACTAACCTGCAGAAGTAGTCAAAAAGTACCAAATAAGCAAGCAAATGTCTCGGTGGTTACAGTTGTCATTGCTGTAATCAGCAATGCTTAATATCCTGTTTTATTCAGTTCCTTAGTGTTCAAATGAGGGTTTTTTTTTTTTTTGTTACAGGTTGCTAGCAGGCTGAGAGGCAGGAAGGTTAAAGGCCGAGAGACTGGCTGTTTTATTTTATCCACTGTGAAATAGAAAAATGGTAGTGCTGTAGTAAATTTTCCTCACAGATAGGCATGGAAGCTAAAAGTTTGCACTTAGAAACAAGGCAGAAGGTTGCTTCTTTAACATTTCCAAGGCTGCCAGTCCCTCAGCTTCCTGGTGGCCTTTCTGTCATTCCAGTTAATGACAAATTGGGACTCAATGCCTGCTTCGCTTCTGCATTTGTCATGGTAACACGTCTGTCCGGGTCTGCATCGCTGGCTCCACCTTAGGGATGTTTCCCCATGAAAGCAGGCTGGGGCTGCTGTCTGACTCCCTGAAATTTGCTGTCACCAAGGTGATGTGGGACAACGCAGAGCAACAACCTCGTTTCCTTAGCTCCAGCAAAGTTAGAGGGAGCCAAAACTTCAGTATTTCACGGCCAGCGGAATATAGTAACTGATCAGAAAAGTCCACCTACTGTCACTTGTGGTCACATAGCTCTTCCTGACCACATGGCTGTCTGGAAAGTTCTCTGAATGCTGCATGAACCCTGATGAGATAACTTATTTTTTCCTATCAAAGGCTGAATAAAAACATCAAATCGGTTGTAGGAGCTGTGGGAGGGTGTTGTGGCAGCGCTCTGAAACGACATCCCCCCGCTGCTGCTTCTGTGCCTGCACGGCCTGGCCGAGGCGGAGGTGCCGCTGCAGGCATGGAGGGGCCTCGCTGACTTTCACCCCTTTTTTTCCCCGGGGGAGGGTAGGTGAAACATGGCACGAGAGACAGGATGAGATAAAGTGGTGGTGTCGTATGTTTAGGTCTGTGTTAAGCACATGCTAGCAGCATGCGTAGTCTCGCTCTTGAGAAGCGCACAGTAGTTTTCAGTCAGATGTTGTTCTTCTTGTAAGCTGTGCAGCGCTGGAAAGCAGCGCTCCAAGTAGGACGAAAAACACAATAGTAGCTTTTGACCAGCTTTCATTTCTGCTGCCTACAAAAGAGGACGTATCTAACGCTGTGGCCCAGCTGTTTTAGCATTTCCAAAAGTTCTCCTTGTGAAGGTGAGGAGCCTAAAGCAATGCGACAGCAGCATGTGTGTGTGTGGAAAACCTTTTACTATATTTGAGATTCGTTTGATAGCCCGGAGAAGGGTGAAGGAGCAAGCAGGACTGGTTTCATTACTGTGTGTTGTTTGGTTATACAAAGACGGTCCACAAACATTCATGAACTAACCTGTTAACTAAGTAAATGACACGCTTGGGTTTTTATTTCTGTACCCTTACATTTAAGCTAGGTTTTTAAACCACGCTTCAGGAGAACGATACGAAAGGCTTAAGAACGAGGCCTCTGAGCGCTGGCAGCAGGTCATGTGAAGCCTGACTTAGCCAGCAGCAGCCCCAGGAGCCCTGTGCTCTCCCCCCGCCGTGCCTTTCCCCCAGCTGTTAGCCAGGGGTACGCGGCGCTGGTGCTTCGTTAGCCCCCGGTTCAGCAAAGCACGGAGACCGGTGTGGTCGGCTTCCTTCCTTCTCCGGGGCCCCCGCGATTGTTAGTTGGAAAGTCTTAATTATTTGATTTATTCGGTTTATTCCCTTAAGTGCTTTAGACATTACGTCTCAATTTACATGGGTAAATCTTTCTGTACTTGTTTCCTGTGATCATAAACTGATTTAAGCTTGTTTTAATCTTGCAGTGACTCAGGTAGATTTATGCTCATGCAGACAAATGAGGTGGAGACTATTTCCTCTGGAAGGACTGCTGTGATTTCAATTTTGTTTTCTAACTTATGGCAATATAATTACGCATTTTAATGAAAAAATACATCACCAAGATGACAGGATTCTTCATCATATCTACGTGCATGTTTGGAGAAGGATATAAAAATTAAAATTTGCATGAAAATACGCATTAGCAGAGATGAGTAACATGCTATATGTACTTATAGCAGATCTGGATTTTCTGCTTTCCTACTACATCTGCTATCAAAATTTGCTATCACAGATGTATGCATACTTTTTTTTTTTTTTTGTAATTGTAGGCTGGCAGTGATGGGGAAAGTATTGGAAATTGCCCATTCTCTCAGCGTCTCTTTATGATCCTGTGGCTAAAGGGTGTCATATTTAATGTCACAACTGTGGACTTGAAAAGGTGAGATCATAATACGAGTTCTCCTTTTTAGAACAACTTTACCAAAATGGTGATTTGCAAGGAAGAATGTCTTTGATTTGAAATGCACACACACAAGTTAGTGCACATTACTTACACTGTGACTTGGCATTGTGCTAACAGGCTGTATGCCTGATGCCTCTTTCAGGTTCACTGATATGAAGTGGACCAGCTCCTTTGAAGCATTTGAGATTTTAATCTATTTTGCAGTAGGTCTCTGTAACATGAACCTGAATTTGTAGCATTTCAGGGTGCATTCAGGTAGGGGCTTGCTGATTCTCACACCACCGGCGTGAGGCAGCGAGCCCCGTTGTGTTTTGCAAGACATTTAGCAGGCTGTTATTCTGAAGTTGAAGCAGTTCACTGCAGTAAGAGTAGGACTTGAAATCGTGGTCCCCGCTGCCATTAACCCAGCCTCCTTCCTCCCGCTAGAAAACCCGCTGACCTGCAGAACCTCGCCCCGGGGACAAACCCCCCCTTCATGACGTTTGACGGCGAAGTCAAAACTGATGTCAATAAGATTGAGGAGTTCTTGGAAGAAAAGCTGGCGCCACCCCGGTACCGTATTACTGTCCACTTCTCCTGCTGGTAGCCCCCGGCTGTGACGAGGTGCTGGTGGGAGCGGTGCCTCGGGTCTGGGTGGAAATCGGGGAGGCCTGGCAGCACGTGGTGGATGTCCCGGGGTAGCCCTGAGACGCCGGCTGTGCTCTTCCCACTGCCTTTGCCTTCACCCCGGGTTTGCTGTTGTGCCACTACAGTCATTCCCAAGGCACGAAATCCGCCCTCCTGCAGCAAGTATATGCAGAAACTTGCATACCGCTGCGGAAACCTGACCTCTTCTCCTCCACTCGTGTTTGCTTGAGGTTTCCCTCCTCAAACTGTACAAATAATTTGGCTTACCAGGAGCCGGTAGCTAAAAGCAAGCAGCAGTGAAAGCTTCCTGCACTGCGGGACTCCTGGGGCAAAGACCGTCGGAGCTCATTCTGAGTGGCCGGGTGGGACGATCGCGGTGCACGCAGGCTTTCGGACCTGTCCTTCCCACCCCAGGAGCAATCCCCACCTCTCCCCAAGCCCACCACCAGTGGCATCGTGCCCCCCACCCAAGCACCTTCTCCCGCCCAGGACAGCAGCTGCCCTCTGCAGTGCTCCCCTCTCGAGTGGCCAAACCTGACTTAAACTACACGAGCTGCTCCCCTGCTCTTTTTCCCTCCTCTCTGCCTGTGGCAACAACAGCAGCTGGCCTGGCCGCTCCAAGCTCGCTCATGCACGAGCAGGACAGGTGAGAAGGAGCAGCAGTTGGTGCTAGCAGGGACTTTCCCTCCGCTCCTCCTCGCGGCAAGAGCCGGCTCCGTTCAGCCTCGCCTCTGGCGGAGGCAGCCTAGAAGAGGCACCAGGTTGCTTGGATGGTCTTTGCAGCACAAACACTCATTTCCCATCCACCTCAGGAGGAGGAGAGCCGCGTGGTTTAGATATGGTAGAAATCCACACTTGCTAACTGGTCTTTAGCTTAGGGTGGTTCCCTTTGAAAGTCCTGTGTAGCCCTATATTGTGATGCTGCAGTTTAAATAATGTATATGAAATAATTAGTGGAGATGAAAATAAAGGCTAGTCTGTAACTTCTTTTTGTTTCTTTTCACTCCTCAGGTATCCCAAACTTGCACCAAAACACCCCGAGTCTAACTCTGCAGGAAATGATGTGTTTGCAAAATTCTCTGCGTTCATAAAGAACCCAAGAAAAGATGCTAATGAAAGTAGGTGCTACTGTCCTTCCACCTGCCCTGGTAGTTACGGGAAGAAATTAGAGTTGTACAACTCTAGCACACTGTGCTGCAGACATCCCAGTTACAGCTGAGGTTAAGCAGTCACTTTCCAGAGCATAAAGGCTTTGGAAATATGTACCCATTCACCCTCTAATTCGGGGATTCCCAAAATTGGGCAGGTACCACTGTTGGCACGGGAGCGCCAACTCCAGCTCCTCCCAGTTTCTTCAGCTCCCTGGCCCATAACACTGCACCTTCCCATGCCCCGGGAAGCACAGCCTGCTGGAACTGACACCCTAGCTTCAGGTCTGCCGCCTGCTGTCTTCCTGCTGCCTTTCTGCTCCGTTTGTGTGAATGCTGAGATCTCTAGCCCCATGGCTTTAATTTGCCATGCACAAAAGGCCATGCGTTAACTCATCTCCTCTGTCCTCCAGCTCCCTCTCCACGGTTGCGCACCCCAGCCAGCCCTTGCTGACCCCTGCTGTTTCTGGTAACACAGACCCAGGCTGGTTTTTCTCAGACTCCCCTTTAGCTACTTACAGCTCTTATCCCAGCATTAAGTTTTAAGCTTAGGATAAAGGAATTGTAGGGGTTGGCGTGGCTGGGTATCTGCGAACTGGGTTGGTGCCAGGAGACAGAATGCAGGAGTTGCCTTTCTGCTTGGTGTCAGAGAGACCTTGGTACAGGCTTGAATGACCTTTTTATTGTCTTAACCTAGATTTGGAAAAATCTTTGCTTAAAGCCCTGAGGAAGCTGGACAACTATTTAAATAGCCCCTTGCCCGATGAAATTGATGCTTACAGCACTGAGGAGATCACTGTTTCCAGCCGGAAATTCCTGGATGGAGATGAGCTCACCTTAGCAGATTGCAACCTCCTACCAAAGCTCCACATAATTAAGGTTTGCATTTGCTTTTCAGCTTCCTGCAGAGCAGGGCAACGTAGAAGCTGAGGTTCTTTTCTAAAAGACAGAGGAACCCTGTATCTTTTCTGAAGCCACACAGTAGCTGTGTAGGGACAAGGAGTGCTAATGCACAAGACCATTTCATTACAGCACAGCTGGGCAGATCCTCAAATTGATGACTGGAGTTAGAATATCTGGTTTCATATGCGGGCTGTGACTGCTCTCTCTAAGCCTCTCACAAGTATTAAATGAGTACTATATTCAGCGTGGTAGAGAAGTATTTCTATTTGCATTTCACATGTAAAGTACCATGGACCAGTAAGATTAAATGGCCTTGTCCATGCTAATTCAAGAAGCCAGCCAAAGCTGAAGCTGAAAAAAAAAGCTGAAGTTTGACCCTGTCTTTCCTGCCTTTAATCCAAACCTCTTGTTTTGCTGAATATCACCATTAATACCGATAACACTGGTAGGGCAGCCACCAGCCACTGTCCTCCAGCCAAGGCTCCCAGCCCCTCTTTGCAGGGCTCTGAAGCATCCACACACACCTAAGGGTCCTGGTGACCGAGATGTCTGGGCGTTGTTACAGCCTGTCCCTAGGCTGCCCTGGGGCCAACCAGCCTCTGCAAGGGAAATGGCCACGTTGGAAACTCATCTGGTTTCCATACAAATGAGGTCACTCAGCAAGCTTCCTTCTTGACTACTGTTTTGTCAGAGAAAGAGTGGATTGAATTGTTTTCAGACACCTTCAGGAGTGAAAACTTTCCCAAGAGGTGTCCTGGTTAAAACTATTTCAGTGACAGCAGCAAGGGAGCAAGCCCTTTCCACTCCCAGTCACAGCTCAGGCACATGCATACAGTGACACGTGAGAGGTAGCAGGGGCCAGCAGAGCCAGTGCAAGGAGAATTGCCTTTGAGGGATGATGGAGGATGAATGTCAAACCATCCTTGCTGACCTACCAGCGGGTATTAGGTGTCATCCAGTAGTTGTTTTCCCCAGCCATTTGAAATCTAGTATTGTAATTCAGGTTTTCCCTTTCTGTGTCAGTGAAAGTTTCCAAGTGTGAGCCAGTTTATTATGGTAAGATTATTCTGTTAATTCTGGTTTATGCTGGCTCCTTTGCTATTTTAAGCTGCATCTCTTCCAAGTGTGGTCTGCTGGTCCACATAGTTCCGCATGTTTATATCAAATAAATCCTTTTAAATGAGTTAGATTGTTAGCTAGCTTTCTTCATCCCATGTCTTGTCTTTTTTTTTTTTGGCTTTCCTTTTCTTTCCTCCCTCCACTGTATATAAGGACACTATTACACGTTGAAAAGTAAAAATGTGCATGCAGAGTAGATTCAGTTATTTGCAGATCATGTGTGTAATAATAATATTTTTTTTCTTTTCATTTAATAAAAGGTTGTTGCAAAGAAATACAGAAATTTTGATTTTCCACCTGAAATGACAGGGATTTCAAGATACTTGAACAATGCATATGCAAGAGATGAATTTACAAACACTTGTCCTGCTGATCAAGAAATTGAGTATGCATATTTGGATGTTGCAAAGAGAATGAAGTAAACAGAAGATGTCTCCATTCTTTATTACTACTGAGACTTAGATGGGCACCAGCCAAGATGGAAAAAAAAAGCCAGCCTACATTCTGAAGTGTAATTTTAAGTTCTGTTATTGGCCAATCCATCTTTTATAATAATTGTGTAGCATTATTTGTTCATTCTTAAATTATATATGTATATGTGTGTCTGTACAGATGTATGTACACACAAATGTGTGTTATGCATTCCAAGTTAAAGGCATCAGTCAATACTAAGGCATTTGCTGAAGTTAGGGAAACAGACTAGGTCACACAATTATAGCAATGTTACAGACTAGCGACTTACTCTAAATTACTGAATTTTGAGAAAAAATAGCCCTGTTTCTGACACACGTTTAACCTGTCATTACTGCTGCCTCTGATCTGTGTTTCACAGCTGTTGCCAAACTTCGCAGTTACGGGGAGGGTTTCTGTTTGCTTCTCCGCAAGCCTCAGAGGGCCACAGGCCAACAGCTGGCACGCATGCAGCACCCTGGTTAATCCAGGAGAAAGGCCAGCCTGTAGGTGGGACCACACCTGGCTTCCCAGAAGCCCTCTCCTCTGTGCTAGAGACCTGCAGGGCAGGTCAACAAAGAACAACTTGTTCTCAGATTGCCTGAATTGTCTTTAGTATTAAAAAAAATTTGGTTGAAAATAAATCCCGCCTTCTCCTCTCTCAGGGCTGCATCAAACTTCCTCCACTCCCGTGCTCCCAGACAAAGAGAGGAATGCAGACTCTCACTGGCCTGTGGACTATCTGATAATAAATATTTGATAAGGGAGGAAGGAGGGAGAGACTTGGTTGGCACTGCAGGCACAAGAAATGGATGAACATCTGTCCCTTGCTGCTGGTGTAGGATGCCTTCTTGTCATCCTTCTGTGACTCCCGTTTGGTTTTGGAAAGCAAAGAGGGGCAGAGGGGTTAAGAAATAGTCCTTTTTCACATCCCTTTCTGGGTTGTGCTCTTGTGTATTGGGTTTTCCCTGGCAGTCATGAGGACTTCATTGCTATGGGTTTTCCGACTGGTCAGACAAGTGTCTGTCAGGATCAACCAGGACATAGCTCCTGCCTGAGGTGGGGGATGGATTAGACGAACCCTTCCAGCCTTGCACGAGGCTGTTCAAGGCGGCCAGTACTGGTGAGAAATACCCTCTGGGCTGGCATCAGGGAACGCGCTGTTGGAGATGTGTGGACTGTGACAAGTTAGATCCGCAGCTACTTCCTGCTGGGCAGGCCCTCAGCCAGAGGGTGCGGTGCTTTAGCCATAGGGGCACCTGGAAGTTTCCTTCTGATGGATTTTGCCTGTATGTACAAAACAGATGTGAAAATAGCTAAAAGTAGCCTCTGCAGCACCTATATCCACAAAAAGAGTGATACAGAATAGTCGTTCATCTTTGCCCAAGTCAAACATACACTTGCTTGCTAACAATGCATTATTTAGGGTAATAGTAGGTGTCAAGTGTGTTGTGTCTGTGTGGCTTCCTCTTACACACTATGCGGTTCTTATGCAAATGTCCTATCACAATTATTTGTAAGCAGTGTTAAATACACAGTTTTAACTTCTCTAGTTTCTTTAGTTTCTCTATAGAGAAAACAGGCACAATACCTTTCCCCTCCCAACCTCAGTTGTGAATTTACGTACTGGGGTCAGTAGCTGGGCAGTCACTCATCACATATTACTAACTGTTACTTTGTATTTTCAAACACATACATATATATAATAATAATATAATATATAAAATATCAAATCTGTATACTCTTTTCATATGCCTTATGAATTTAAATAGAAAATATACAAATTCATAAGTAATTTGAGCAGTGTTCTGTCTTTATTTCCTTAGTCATTTCCTGGCAAGATGCTTTGCAGCAGTGGCCTGGATTTTAAGAGGCAAAATTTAGCCCGACTTTGGATTGTTTTGGTAGAATCGGGTGTCACAGACCTGCAGTCAGATCTAGGGAGCAATGCAAACTGAGCGTGCCCATCACTGCTGAATAAAAAACCAAAGGGCCAGCGTGTAATGCCTGACCTCAGGGCCACCTAGCACAAACCACATCCCCTCTGGTTGGGGCTGGCCACGTTTGTAACAGTTTGGTTTGGGAAAGACCAAATTAGGACAATCCAAACAGCCAGAGGCTGTCCACGCTGCTTGGTGGCTCTAGCATAGGTCTGAGTGCACAAGCCTGCTCCTGGCCCTCTCTTATTTCTCCAAGTACAGCTATGGCTGTTTATCAGCAATAGATGAAACAGAGCCTGGGCTATTCTCTGGCCATGAGAGCATGTAGTAACATCTGCTTCACATCCGTATGGCTCTTTTCTACCTCCTGGAAACAGAGGTGGCCACGCTGCTTGTGGGGTATGGTACCTATCTCCAAATCATGCCTGGACACTGGTGAGAGTAATGCTATTTGGCACAAGTCAGTGTATTTGTAACAAAAATCTTGATGCTGGTGAAGATGAATGACAGTGTGTGTGTGGAAGCACTAGAAGAAACAGAGCAGCTTGGGTTAAAAATAATAATTAAAAAAAGAATAGGTGAACTGCTACAGGGTGTTGTAGAAGTAAATTCATTCAAAGGACCTGATAGCAGGAAGGCAACAATCTGAAGCCTAAAGCTAAGATAAAGATATGAGGAAGAACCAGCGGGGAGCCATAAAATATCCCAATAAAGAAAACTAAAGCACCTTGGAACTCAGGAATTTGCCTTTGACTTAGACAAGACAAGATCCCGACAGACCCCTCGGGGCTATAAAAGGCACATTGAGAAATCAGTTTGTTGTCACCAGCGAAGAACCCAAGAACTGTGACAGAACCTTACAGCTGGCTGCACCGTGCCACCTCACACACACAAACCAGGTGCCTGGGTGCAGGTGACCCATGGGACACTGACACTGAGTGAAATATGTGAGAACAGAAGAGGCTTAAAATCTGATATTGTTTGGAAGGATATTTGATTAAAGGCTTGTGGCCACTGGTAGTTTTGAAACCTGATGTTTTGTAGTTTCCTTACTCCTCTTACTCATGCAAAAGAAGTTCATAGCTCCAGCCTTCCACAACTGATTGCTGGGCACATGTGATGCTACGTAAACCAGCACATTATGGTTGGAGTTTGCATATTTCAGGCAACACGGGGAGAAAATGCGGGTAGAGATGTCACAGAAATGACCCAGCATATCAGAAAACCGCAGTCACTTCATTTGCCCTGGGATGGGGTGAGCTAAAGTGCCTGCATAATACCATAGTATGTGAAGCCATATCTGCTACATGTTTTGAATGTCTGATTCCAGCCCCTCTTACAGAACACATTGTTTTAAGGAAAAGCCTTTGCCCATATTTGAGTTATTCTATTTTAAAAGACCAGGGAAATATTTTTAAAAGCAATTTACTGGAGAATAAATTAGATGAGATAAAGGGCGAGAGAAAGCAAGCTGTGATGTTAACAATATCACCACCTGTCAGAGTGGCCTTGACATGGATGTAATATCTAGGCACGGATTTGTAGTGCCTCACCCCATGCCAGGGCAGAGATTATGTTCCATTATTTTAAGGCATGTTTGTGGAGGTAGAGCTACTGATTTCCAAATGCTTACTAGCACAAGTAGTCTTCTCTGTGGCATTGCTTGTACAAAATTTGTTTTTATTATTTTATCATTTCAAATACAAATGTTTACATTTCTCTTTTAAACATCTATTATATGCAAGGCATATATACTCAGGCGGTTACTTTATTATTTGCTCTTCAATCACTTGTGTAGAAAATTCTTCAGGTTTTGAAGATTTCATTGTCAGCTTCAGTATCCTAGATACAGTCTTCAGAATGACCCATCAACTTGAAGGTTAAACACTACTTGCGCTCAATGCAGTATTTCCAAAAGCAAGCTGAAATAAAATCAAATGCAGGGTAACTAACTGTAACGTATTTCCCCCAATGCATTCTATTTTTGAAATAGCTTCAAAGCAATGAAAAACTAAACCTCATGAAAGCAAGTTGGTATCCGTCATCCGTATCAACATGCTATTTGTTTGAGTATAAGCAAATATCTAATTCTCATGAGCTTCTTACAACTGGCTGAAGTTTAGCTTAAAAGCCACACCCGCTGGTTATTTCTAAGCTGTCAAGAACCAGCAATCAACTGCTAAGGTGAGGCATGACCCTGAGAGGTCAAATCAACAGAAACTATCCAAAGCATGGTAGAACTTTGACTAGGTTAGCAAACTTCCTTCCAAACCAGCCACCCCAAGTGCTGCTATCACCCAGTCGCTCTCATCCCCCCAGATGCACCCCATGGACCTTTAAAAGCCATTCAAAGGCTCGCAGTGGTTCTGTAGGCACTCGCCATGACTTTAATGACCACACACAGCAGCTGCTGCCCTAAAAACTGAGTTTCCTGGTGAGATATCCTGGACACCTGGCAGGGCTGGGAGAGCAGAGGTTTGCCACATGGCTCACTACTACATTCTCCAGTTAGCAGCCTTAACTGGCATTATATTCCTGAAGTACGCTTAGTTTTCTCATGTGACAGACCCCAAATGTAGGCTCTGCTGCTGAGCTATGGGGTAAAGCAACCTTGTGGATTTCCTAACACATGGCTCAGATCAGCATTCGGTTTTCCTTCATCAATGAACTGCAGAGAAGGGCAGGAGCAAGGTTTTTCCAGGTCCTTGCCTAAATTGGACTCTTGCTGATACAGAAGTTTTTACTGATGAGCAGAACGCAAACAGAAAAATCTCTTCTGGAAATGAACTAAAGGAAACAAGAATCTGGTTTCAAAATCTGAAAATTGTCCAACTTCTTGATTAAATCAAACAATGAACTGAAATCAAAATAAATGTTCATTTTAAAAACTGAGAGCACTTGTTTTTCTTGGATTTCTTCCTTCTATCATTCCTTTCCCTTTTATTTTATTTTTCTTCAGAGATAAAAGGGGGAAAATGAGAGGTAGAAGTGCTGGAGAAGAGAAAAAAGAAAAAGAGAAAAAAGAAGAAGAAACAACAGAATACCAAACCTTGTTTTTTAACTCAAGACTAAAAAGTAAAACAAGACCTAAACCAAATCTGTATCTACTTGTGTTGAAAAATATTTGAAAAGTTGCTTTCATCCAACTTCTTGTTCTTCTTTATTTTGAAAACATTAAGATCAGCACCAAACTACAAAGTTTCACTCCTTTTAAATGATCTGCAGTGAAGAGCAGGGGTCTCTGAAGGTGAAAACTCTGCTACTGCTTTGCCTATAGGAATAACCACAGAACAGATCTTCCAGCTCACTCCTCTGCAGGACATTGAAATTGCTGTAAATTGCTCCAGGTAACGAAGCCAAACTCACAGGAGAGATTGCAATGAGTCAGACCTTACACGTGTTGTAAGGAGGATGCTGCACGTCACTCCCCTGACACAAGGTACAGGCTCTGTGTGCCTCAAACGTAACTGTGCTGTAGCAGATAGAGTGTTACCAGCCCCTTGGTGCCTAAGGATGCCTGTGCTCACAGGCTGCAAGATGACAAGGATGTGTCCATGCAGTGAGAATCCTGGCTGTAAGACCTTGTGGTGTGGATGGACGTACTACCACGGCATCAGTACACGTCCTCCTAAAGGTTGCTCCTCTGCTGGTATCAGCAGAATCTCCTCTGATAAAGCTCACATCACTGTGGATGTAATTTGAGTTAACTGAAGGCCTGTCCCCACCTGCTCCCTCCCTCCCTCCCTCTCCCATCTCATTCTAGATAAAGCAGGTGCCTTAGCAAAAGCACACCCAGATAACTGCACCAATGAACCGATAAACCAGTCTGTCTGCTGAAACGCAGCCGGCTGGGTGCCACTTCCAGCTCAGGCTTCCCCTGTGTCTGCCAAAGAGGTGAGAGCAGCTACAGCTACTACCCATGTTCCTGCATCCTCCTGAAGCCAATTAGTCACCTTGGCTCCGCAGGCTTGCATGACAGCGCTCTAACCTGGTTCAGCTGTCCGAAGAGCCCAAGTTACCCTGTTTTTCTTCACCAAGTTGATGGCCTGTCTAGGTGACAGTACACTGCTTCACAGTTGAGTGGAAGTATCCACAGCAGCCTGCTTGTATTGGGTAGACACACCCCTAATACCACAGCAAGGTGGTTCTCACCACGTTGTGTTGTTCCTAGGTACATGTGGGAAGACACTGGAATGCTTTAGTCTGCATCCTCCTTTTCCTCATTCAAGGAGTGGGTTTCTTGCCCCTGCCAGAAGCAGCACAGAGTCTCTACCTAGGGCATACAGAGGAGCTGCTCACTCAGGTCTCATGCCAGCTGGGGCTGAGTGCACACATAGAGCTAGAAGCAATCCTAGGCCCTACAGAAATATAGACAGAGGAGCCACAAATTCAGTTGGCCCTACAGTGTGATAAGCAAGTGAGGAGAATGGATCCTGTTCTGCCCGAACCTTACTGTAAGAGGAGCAGAATGAGGAGATTCCACCCAAGGACAGCTTCGGGCAGGACTCAGGGGTACTCACTGACTGGTTTATCGGTTCATTGGTGCAGTTATCTGGGTGTGCTTTTGCTAAGGCACCTGCTTTATCTAGAATGAGATGGGAGAGGGAGGGAGGGAGGGAGCAGGTGGGGACAGGCCTTCAGTTAACAATGTTGAAGTGAAGTACATCTACTGCTATCATTCTCAGCTTCAAAAATCATGAATTACATCTTTGGAAAAATGAGCTGACTTAAAAATTGGGAAAGATTGAAGAGGTGAATGTTCCTTCTTCTGTTTTGCATGTTTTTCTATACTAGCAGAAGGCTAGTAATTAATTACGAATCATAAAAAAGAAAAATGTGAGTTGGGATTCTCACTCCCACTCAGGGCTATGAACTGCTAGTTAGGTACTAAATTACTGATTTATACATCTACCATGAATATAAATCCAAACCATAGGAACTAGAAGGGGCAAGGAGAAAAGAGAGAAGTAGAAAAGAAGAAGATGAAAGAAGAAAAAAAATAAAAAAGAGGTAAACTGAGACAAGGGAAGGGAGATATTCTTTCTGAGTAACAGGTATTATTAGTACTGCATATACCTTGTATAGACAATGTTATACATGCACACAATACACAGTGCCTTTAAGGTTTTGTGCTCCTACTTCTCTCAGTCAGAATGCAAACTCTATCTATCCATCTGCCTCTCTGAAGAATATGCCTATAAGTGTTCAGGAACCATACGTTATTTTGTAAGAAATTACATGACCAAAAGAGGAGTGGGAGAAGTTGTAAATGGAACATCCCTCTTCCCTCTTGAGTTTAAGAACTTGCCATGAAATGACATTATAAATTCTAATGGTGGATCATTCAAAATCATTTATCTGTATTAAAAACGATGTCTCATTTGTAGAGTTGACATTTTAAAAGGTTTGAAAGCCAGTTAAAAATTAGACGGATTTTAAAAAACTATCTCCAAAGATTTCATGCCAAAAATGTCAAAATATTTAATTTCTAGACAGATTTCTATGTCACTCCCCTTGCTGTAGCATTTGAGTGTCTCAGAAGTATGCTCACATCCACAGCACCCTTGTCACAAAAGGAAGGCTGTTCTTCTCATGTCATACCCACAGAACTGAAGGAGGCATAAAGCAAATGTTTCTTGTCCAGAGACACAAGAAAAACCGTGGTGAAATGAGGTTTCATACTCCAAGCCCAAGCATGGGAGAGCTTTCCTGAAAGAGACTTTGTTGTAAGTACATGGGGAGCTGTGTAGCTCTTCTCTTTGGTAATACAGGGTCAGATCTGATTCAATTTGATAATGGCTAAAATGTCTACTCTCTGGTCACTGTTCAGTGGTTTTCATGGCCCAAATAGATTCTTCTTTGTTGTGAGTGTCATCAACACTTGTCGTGATTAGCATGAATCCAGAATTTGGTTGGCCCTAGAGACTGAACTGATTTGTCCCCTGTGGATATATTTTAGGGGAAACTGTTCCAGTGAAAAAGCTACGGGTTATACTAGACTTTTTTTAGTTTGGCACTTCTAGCACCTTCTGCAACTCTAGCTATGGTACCAAAATGACCCAGTAACAAGACAGACAATGTACAGCATTACTCTCTAAGTCCCACCTCTCTTAATTTTCCAGGAGGTTGGCAGTGCAGGCTTCCAGAAGCTCTTCCCATGTAGAGGATTTATTTCCAGGAGGTTCTTGCTCAGTTCAGCCGGAGGATCAGATGGGCCTTCATTTACACCTCCCTGTCCAAAACAATACACATGTAGGACAAAGTCAGTGAGGCACTCTCCAGAAACTGAGAACACCAGCAATCCAGGAAACACAAAACACAGTGTTGCTTACTTTACTGAACAGTGATAAGAGCTGTACAGGTATTAGACAACAACTAGAGTAACAAATAAGAGAAAGCACACAGCTGCCTGTTCTCACCATTTCGACTTTCTTTCCATACGTCTTGGCGTAAGCTGAAATGCAAAAAAGGGAAGACAGTTAGAAGCTGTTCTGGAAGATGATGATTCTGCTCCCTGCACACGTCAGCATGACCCGCATTTGATGAGATGCTTCCATGAAGAAAATTAGCAGAGATGGTTCTTCCCACAGATCAGTTTTCCATAAATGTAGCATTGCCATGAGGCCCTTAAAGGTCAACCTCAACTCCAGCATCTTGACAACTCCAGGGGGTTGTTAGCTGTATTCTTCTGCGCTGAATCAGTTGCTTTGCTACTGTAAAACCTCACGCATTTTTTCACGTAGGCAAAAGCTGCCTTTCAAGATACACATGGCTGACTTGAGTCTCTAGGAAAGTGGTCCCATGCCCTGAAGGGTCTTTGAAATTGTCCTGGTACAGAAATACCTGTAAGACAATCTGTGTCCCACAAGAATAAACCCACATCAATTCAGGCAGGGCTGCCCACTCATAATAAATACAACTGTCAGAAAACCTTGTTGGGCAATGTAGTAGATCTGGCAGTGACAAGGATCACCACAGTCTAATTTGGCTGACGGCAGAGTGGACAGGCTTTTTATATGCCTACAGACAAGCCATAAGTCTCAGACAAAATTCTCTAGTACCAAGACATGTACTAAATTCGACCCAAGAAAGCTGCCAATGTCTCTCTTTTTGGTTTGGGTTTAGCTAGGTGGTTTTGTTGCACAGGATTTGTATTGTTTATGGACAAGTAAAATTCAATGCTCGTTCTCACAGCAGGACGTTCATGCCATGATTTAGAGCAGTGTTCAGTGCTCACAGGCTTACATTCTTTATTTTAACATGCCCAGTTAACAATAAGGTTAGCATCAACTGTGTGTATAAATCCTGATCTTTGTTTCCATTTGCACACTTTCAGCTCTCATTAAGTTAAAATGGGTTCCCTGTTATTTCATGGCAAAGTTTTACAAGAGGACTATGGACAGATATTGAACTTACACTAAGTTTATGGTTGAAGTGAGATCCATGTTTAACATCTGAACCAGGCAGATGGTAGATCTGACAGACTAGAATGTATTAAGGAAACACTAATTTGTAGCATGAAACGATGGTACACATGAATCAGGTTACAAAGCATTCAGTTTCTGAAGCTAGAACATGACCTACAAGTGTCAGTAAGAGAAACTGAACCCCCTCTAAGATTTAAAAGCAAAAGATGACTGGTCCAAATAGGTGTCAGTGGAAATTCTGTGGCTTGTGGGTTTGTCTCTTGTTTAAATCCCTCCACCTCCCTGAGTGTGTTTTCGCTTCCAGTTATGTTGAAATGTGACCTCTGCCCTGCAGATATTATTCTCTCTTCAATATTTGAGTCATGCTGTGTCACTAGTGTTGAACGACATGGCAAATTGTACTAGAAGTAAAACATACAGAACCAACATCAATAAATGAGGTGTCATTAAAATACTCACAAAATATCTGCAATGACATAGCTTGCAGTAAGTTTTTTTACAGATTGATTTTCTCTCCATTTTTGGATTTTGTCATAGCAAAGTATCTCCAACACACTGAAAACTTGCATGCCTATAAGACCTTTTAGTGAGGAGTCTTTGAAATAGGTAGCTGTCATCTTTTATTTTTAAAATCAAATCAAGATATTTCTCTAGGGAATATGTGTAAGGCTGAAGCTTCCTTCAATTTTCTTGTTTCACCTCTCCTTCCCAAAAATCTCTGCCCCAATATACAGACAAACATACCGTCTTCGTCTTACTTTTTCCTTCCCCTTTCCCAGACTTATCTTTTCCTTAGAAAAACACACTTAAAAACAGTCAAAGAAATAAAAAAGACTCTTACCCCATTCAAAAAGGTACCTGACGCTTTTTGTTACAGGATTCTTACATGCATTATAGAAAAAGGCGTACACAGAATCAGTTATATAAAACACTTGATCTTTGAAAAACCAGTAGCAAATTTACAGACCAAATACTTTTTGACAATTACCTTTGATTCCACTGATTTTAGGGTCTGCTGTGGGATTGGCACCTTTTTGTGCCTCATCAAACACTGACAAAAATTTCAGGATCCTTTCCTGTTGATCAGCCACAGGGATCTCCAATGACTTCTGCCTCTGAGCTGGGAAAAAAAAAAAAAAAAAAAGTGTTATGATCTTCTTAAATGGCATGTATAAAACAGTACCTACATACTTACAGTCTGGTTGGGTTCACACCTAATTGTCCTTCTTATATATGTTTACCTCAAAAAGGTAGCCTTGCACTTACTGAAACTACGGATCTCTAATACAGTTCAGCTTAGTGGCAGAGTCTGCTGTAAAGTACACAGCTTTAATACACAAAATAAAAATCTATTATTAAATGATATTTTTAAATAAAGATAATTAGATAATTATATTATTAAAATATAGTAAATAATTACATGGTTAAAATTAAAAATATACATTCTTAAATAATAAAAAGGGTTTATTAAAAGGATTGTAGCATCTTTGGCAAGCCAGTTTCTTCAGTGGGGCTATGACAGTTACTCCACCTGAGAATACCTTACTGTGTATCTTAGTTATTCCTACCATAATACAAGCATCTTCTCTTCATTCTTTTTAGTTACATATGTGAACTCATCCTTCCAACCAGCTCACTGAACAATTACACCCATGACAGGAGACTGGCATCCGAATGAGACGTATGGCAGGACAGCATCAGGCTGCTGCACTGAAGCAGACCTTACCTGTTGGAAGCTTTGTTTCCTCAGGCATGGCTGGAGAAGCAGCTGCTAGAAAACCATTTGAAATAACCACAGTGATAAGAACATTAGCCAACACGTTGGCTGCCATTGTGGTCAAACAGGATCTTCTGGGTGCCTAAGCCTGTATGGTGAGTGACTTTCTACAAAGCTCGGCAAAACTCCCTCATGCACATTTTCTCTCTGGCAAACCATCCCATCTCCTGCCTTATAAATACTTGGTCTTTCCTCATTACCCGGAGAACAAATTCCACATCCAATTCCACTTTAGCGATCTGTGTTTTGACATTTGGCGATGCGTCTTTTTCTGTTTTCTGTGGTTTGCTTTGTGCCACTCTAATAATAGAGGCACCAACGTCAGAAGCCTTTTCTCTGCCCGAGCAAACACATTAACTGGGTGTTATCACTGCTTGAACAGGAGAATCTCAAACATGTATGCAAACTTTGGGATTGAGTGCGGTCACTGCTAACAGCAGCACAGGGGTGATCTCCTGGATTCACATCGTCAAGGTGCAGAAAAGAATCAGGAGTACTACTCCAGAAGCCAAGATTTCAAACACGCCAGTGACGCCAGCTGTCAGCACGGCAAACAGTGAAGAGCTGGATAAATAGCAAAGCCTCCAAAATCAGTCATGTGCTCCTGGGGACTAAATCAAAATGTGAGGTAGGGGAGAAGTCAGCCCGGATGAGTCTGTCAGAAGCAGGGCTAAATCACGCATCTGCGGGCAGCCAAAGGTGGAGCGGGAGTGATATGCCAAGGGTTCAAGAGCTTGCCTCAGCTTGCAGGGAGGGATGGCCAAGAGCTTTCCTCTTGTGTGTCAGAGGCATCTGAAGCCGGAGAAAAGGTTACAAGGGGCATTTTCAGTAGCAGAACGGTGTCTGAACCTAAAAGTGCACCCTGGGCTGTACTTCCCCCGCATCCAGGCAGTGCAACATGGGGAAAAAGAGTCCCAGAACCATGCTGGGGAGAGAGAAGCAGCTCGGAGTGAGCACTGCCATTTGACTGGGCAAAACTCTGCCTTTCATTCCAGGCACAGGGCTGTGCTGCCCACTGCAGTGTAGTGTATGTACCTAACTCCGCACATCCACTTTTTGGGTTCCCCCACTGTCTTGGAGGATGCACATGACCCAATCCTCTCTGAGGAAGGACACCCCGTAGCTTAATTCTGAAGAATTCACCCAGCCCAAAATCTCCTCACCCAGAATTAATTCGGGGCTGAGTCTAAGTAATTAGTATCACATCTGGCTCCATCTTTCTCCGAAGGGTTTCAGTGGCTATTTTGTCAGCCTTTCATCAGTCACTTGTGACTTCTCAGGTGAGCCAACGTTTCAGCGTGATACTACCTCCTATTTGCTGGCAGTTTCCTGAAACCAAAGCTTGGGTGAATGGTCAGATCTGAGTATGGACAGGTTTGGGCTGTGCTTTTGGCTAAGGAAACCACAAGAAAGAGACCAGTGAATTGTTTTGACAGGATCCCACATAGCCTGGATGTAAAATAGGAACTGAAGCTGCTGTTTGAGGCCTTGGGCAGGGAAAGGCCGGACAAACTTCATTTACTTGTATAACCTTTCTGTCAGGACTTGACTGGCAACAAGGGCTGAGTTCAAATCCTAGGGTTCACTTCTAAACTCAGATGCCCATCGAGAAGCTTGGGAAAATTAAAACTAAACTTTCTGGTGCTCAGCAAGCTAATTTTCTTCATTTGCAAACATGACTCAGTTGACTTAATAAATAATCTTTTATTAATGGGAGAAAAGAACGGTAGATAAACAGCATAAGAGACAATATTTAGCTCCTGGTGTATTACTATTACTATTTCACAGTCGTCTTTTTTGGTGAAGCTGGTTAGCTCGGCTCTCAGAGGCTCTCAGAGCTGAGCTCTCAGAGGCGCAGCTGCTTCCTGACTCCCGCAGTAACATCCCACTTCCAGTTTAGGTTTGTCAAACCTTGCTCAGCAGCAAAGTCTGATTCAGGCTGTGGGCTCCGTTAGCCGTTCCCTCTTGCCAGTCCTCAGTTTGCAAGCTAGCATTGCATACAGTTGCTGTTTTTCCAGCTCTTCGGCTAGACTGCATGCAACATCTTGGATTATCCCCGTCCATGTGCATTCAGGAAACCCTTCACCCCATTCTTGTCTCTCACTTTGGAGAAGACTTCTAAATGGATTCTGCCCTGCATTAACCTTTAAAGAGAACTTTTAATCAAAGCCTTTTTCATTTGCCTCTGCTGTTTTGGTTTTGGTTTGTTTTATTTTTTTTGAGGCTGTAACTTTCACATTCCAATTCTGCAAGCTATTGCCCTGGTGAGGGTGACCAACTCACCCCAGGGACGCTGAAGTGTAGCGCCTTGGCTCAGACTTCTATCCATGGTTACAATTACAAACATTCCTCCACTTAATTATGCTCCTCTTTTTACCAGAAATGCCTCCCAAACATAATAAAATAACACATGCAAAATAAACATGTCTCAGGCCTGCTCATCAGTTCGTTTCGTTTATCTCCCCTCTTCTCTACCAGAAGTCAATGGAGTACTCCTCATTTTTTTTGCATTTCCTTGAGAGACGATTGCTCTCTCTTTCAGGCCCTATGTTAAAGCAAGGTTGACAGTTGTCAAATGACAAAAAAATCTCCTGACAACACATTTGCAAACAGGACTGCACAGCCAGAGGCCATTTTCACTGCTGTGTGGATGGCTCAGGTCAGCAGCATTTCCGTGTAGAAACCTCAGCACTTCTGGAACCTCCTGACAAAGGAGTTGCCCAGACCTGCATCTTGTATGGCTCTGGCCAGTAGCAAGAGTTGCTCCTAGCTATTATGCAGCTGTCTGAACTCACGGTGTTTAAAATTATGGTTCATGCCTATCTAACACCCAGGAGAGGAATGAAGATAAATGCATTAATAATTCTGAGATGCCTACTTTACTATATGTTGAAGACAGGCGTATGTAAGTGAGAGAGGCGGAATTTCAGCATGCAGTAGGTGATTTTTTTTCTACCAGTAAAAAACGTATTCTCTCCTGTGAAAACATGTAGCCTTGAGAAAATGCACTCATTTTGTATTTTACTGCACAGCTTCTTTTTCAAGGCCTAGGTCAAGCCAAGGAACATACACCTGCTTTCACACACACACAATTACTCAGACTACATGCACATTTGGAACTCGTTAGTATTAAAAGTTAAGCAAGACAATGAAACACAGCATCCAGCTTAACGCTACTGAAAGAAATGCAATCTACCTTATGGTACTGGCAGGTAGGGTACCAGCACGTTGCTTTGGAGGATTCGGTCTGTACCAGTGCCTCAGATAAGGGGCATAAGGGGTTCAGCAAGAGCCCCCAGTTTTTAAAATTTCTTCTGAGACACCCTGCCAAGTCACCCAGGAATGGAAGCAGTAGGTCCTGCCTTTCCTTAGTCCCCTGTTTATCAGAAACAACACTGACGGTTAGCTCAGGGCATATGCCTCAAACCAAACGGTAAAGGCAAGGTGCTTGGGAAACTGGGCGGGAAGATCTCAGAGTGCCTGTTTTACTTAGGTTCCTGTGAATACTACAGGCTAATCTCATGGGTCTTTCACCTGCACCATATAAATATTAGCACTTAATTCAGGATACTTGAATATTATCTGTGTTTCAAACCATGCTGCATTAAGACCACAACTTTCTTTCATTACAATGTTAGGATTCTGCCTGTGTAGCTCTATACACTTCTCTAGGATTTCATAAGTCTTACTTTAAATTGAATGTTAACTCTTGCAAAAGGTGATGGTTGATGACTCTGGAGCAAACCTGGCCAACAGCAGTAGAAGCTTCCCTCATTCAGTACTGTCACTCTGCCTCATGAACCATTTAGTGTCCACATCTGGTGAGCCCTCAACCTCTCTGCAGACCTCTCAGCAGAGCTGGTGAGTGGTAACTAGTGTATTTTCAGTTAAAAAACATATATGTACCAGGAAAGATAGCTGGTCTTTGACTCAAATGCCTCTCTTTGATGTAAGATGTCGTTTGCTCGACTTTCTTTTATCTTAGTTGTGACTTTTGTTATTCGGGATGTCTGTCAGGGAGCAGGAAGGGCCAGCCGATCCCTAAGGACTGGAGAGCTGGGAGAAAAGGGTGACCCCAGTGCAGGCAGCGCCCTCACTCCCGGGTGCTGTCCTGCAGGGCCTGAAGGCAGAACCAGAGCTGCTAGCAGGGTCCATCGACAGCCCCAGCCAGGTGAGGGGGTGCGCCGGGGCCAGGGTCCATCCATGCAGGGCCAGCAGCACAGCTAGGGACGAGCACAGCTGCAGCGCAGCTGAGGCAGCACTGGGAGCCTGTTAGTGCCCTCAGGGCCAGACAGTACATGGCCAGCCAAAGACATAGAAGATAAAATATCAGTAAGTCAGAGGAACACTTCTGAACAATCCTGTTTGTTGTCTGGTACCTTCTCACCATCTTTGGATCAGCTTGGATCCTACCGAAAAAAAAAGCCATAAATCTGGAGGATAGCTCATCAGATGTGACTGGAAACATGCCGTCACAGGGCTCAAGCTGTCTCGCAGATCAAGCATGACAAAGCATTTGGCACTCCAAATGTTTGGATGTGAAAGAATGGGAGGCTAGCACTGAGTATTAATAGTCTGCATATTGTTGGAGGACTAGGAATCAGCTTGCCTGTGGAGTTGAAGGCTTCCTATCAGCCAGCCAGGGCGCCTGATGCATTGCTGAGATTACAGCCATAATACAACACTGCAGACAACCCAGCCTATTAGCTTTGAACCTCATATTACAGTCAACTTTCAACATTTTCCAAGCTTCCAGGTCTCTGATGTGGCAACGGGAAGTTCCTCTGAGCTATTCCCCATCTGGATGCATTTATGGCTCCTGACAGTTTTGATCATGACTTCTTGAAATTTATTCCCCATAAGCTTTTATGGATGTCTGCTGATAGTCGTCCCAGTTGTCTGATCGGTGCACTCGCAGCTAGCCCATCTGTCTGGAAAGGTCAGGATTTCTCTCTAAAAGGGGCACAATTACAAGGCCCAAGCCCAGAGGTACAATACCGTTCACCTTTCTTCCAGGCTTGGATTCAGTTAGTTAGAAAAGCCTCCTATAGGAAAGCTAAGTTAAGAACGGGATTTTTAATTTCTTTAGAGACCTGCAGATATCAGGAGCTCTGAAACAATCCATCTCGTCTCGGCTCTATCTCTGAGCCTCTTCCTCTTGGATTCCCGTCCCCTGCGATGCAGGGTTCCGGCTGCTCCCGGGCGCCCTTCCCTGGAGCTGTACTGCTCGAGTCCCCCACGCGGTGGCAGAGCGGGTGACAGACTTTTTCCCTGACGAAGTGAGGAAAGGAACAGTGGCTGAAATTTTTAAAAGAAACGCCAGATGGACGTATTCCACCCATTTCCACAGGAGATATATAGCTACATACACCCTTGGCATGGCTTTGAAAATCTCATCCAGCAGCAATGAACACAGTAGGCGAAAATGTCTTGCAGACAAGGTCAATGGCTTTTTAAAATTTCCCTTCTGTCGGAAGGGAAAGCATGTTGCCATTCTTCCTGCAGCTGCCACTAACATCCCTCCATCCCTCCTGGTAGTGCCTGCTTGCAGCCTTGCTGAGCTGAAGGGCTACAGGCTGGTGAGACCCAGTGAATGGTCGAAGCCTTTCTCGCTCTTGCCTAGTTTCCCCAAGCCTGGCACCTAGTTACTACTTCATAAAACGACCTTTTCAATTTACATCCCGCAAGCCAGCACCATGTGAACCAAGAAACTATCTGCTAAGCTCACAGACACTGAACACATTTTGCAAACACTCCCCTCTCCCTGTATTTATTTAACAGCGTATCAAACAGCTTTCGGATTCCCAGCAAATAGCAGAACACTGTTGGGGGGCTCAGCTTTCAGGTACCGCAAGATTTAATGCCTGACAACTATTCATATTTGTTTAGTTCCAGTTTCTCGCTGTTCTGTGGATCTGTAGCACTGCAGGTCCCCATGGAGGGTGATAACCCTTTGAAAGGGCAGCCTAAGAATAAATTGTAAAACTTGACCCTCACCATCCAGCCTAGCTGATCCCAACACAATTCCTGGCCATGAAGTGTTGCGGAGGTTAGCAAGTCTCACCTATGGACATGGGTTTCTTCCAACACCCAGGCAGACCAGACAAGACTCCTGTTTCATTACACAGCTCGTTACTGGGCACACAGTGAAGAAGGGCCGAGGCAGCAGCGCTTGGAGCCGAGCCTCTACCTGCAGAGTACCTTACCGCTACAAAGCAGACACGCGTGCCTCTCAGGCACTTCTGATCCACCACGGTATCCTCACCTAACCCTCCCCTTCGGAGCACTGTAGCACTTGTTTCTCCTCAGCGCACCCCTCGCCCTGCAGGCTGGAAGGCGCTCCGGTTCTCTGCCGGCACAGCCTCCCCCTGCCAGCACGGGGAAGCCAGTGGTTTCGGGCGCCTCTCGCCCCCGTGGGCCCGCCGTTCGCCAGGCCACCCTCCCGGACCCCTGCCCCTGCAGCCCTGCGGGACTCCCCCGTGCCCAGTCCCGCGCTGCCCGAAGCGGCGCCTCCCTGAGGGCCGATGCCGGCGGCGGGGCGCAGCGGGCGGGCGGGCGGNGGCTCCCCGAGGGCTCTGCAGGCCCTGCGACAGCCCGGCCCCAGGTCGGGCCCGTGTCGTAACGAGCCGCTGGGGAGCCAAAGCCTTGCTCCAGCGGGACAGCGGTTGACCCCTTTGCTTGTCAGAGCCTTTCAAAAGCAAAGCAAAAAAGCAGCAGCTCTACCACTCCTGGTAGAGATGATCAAGTTCTACAGGCCACACCGTGATAAATGCGCTTGTGTACGTAACCGAGGGCAGTGCGAGCTTTGAGTGACCTGTTGCTTTCAAAGAAGCTTCCCTTCCCCTCCCTGCCCCGAAAGGCAGGCATCATTGCCTCATAGCTTGTAAGGCTTAGAAGGACCCATGATAATTCTCTGACCTGAACGCTTTTAGCACAGGCCGTCGGTGCAGTTCCTATTTACCATTTCATCGAGAGGCCACATGGGTGTGGTAACAGCCTAGGTTTTTCTGTTCCCAGGGCCCATGTCCACGACACTGACAGCCTCCGCCTCCTTCCCCCGTTAAGTCCCTCTACTCACAAACAGGGAAAAATGATTCCCTCTTCCATGCACCCCGGCTCAGCCACTCTCCAGGAAGACCTGAGTCAGATGTTTGGTACCTAAACCAAATACCTGAGGAAGGTGGGGAAGAAGGAGACAATTGCTGGAGGGAGACACACAGTTACTAAACCAGCCTAATGTAAACAAGATCTAAAGCAAGAGTTCAAAGTTATTAAAACTAGGGGAAAATGCCAAAGAAGGAAATTCTTCTCTGTTCAGTCACCCCGCTCCAGAGCCAATGAAACCTGCTTTGCCATCCCCGAAAGATGATTTATGAGCATGTTTTTAATCTGCAGACAACAATAACAACAATGCTCCTCTCCATGGACCTTTTCATCAATGGAGCTCAAAGTGCTTCTCAAAGAAGGTCAGTGTCACTACCCATTTACAGATGAGGAAAATGAGGCACAGGGAAGAAGAGATTTTGCTACAGCCACCAGCAAGTGAAAAAGCCGGGGACAGATCCTGCTCAGTTATTGTCACTCAGCAAACATCAGTTGAAATTTTGAAACAGTACCTGTGGCAGGACAAGTCTTACTGTCTCAGTGGGGGCTTACCCCCTAATCCTGCTCTCAGGTGTCTGCATGGCACAGCGGCACGTTTGAAAGAGAGACACACCTGATGGCACCACACAGGGGTGGATGCGAGGCAGACATGATGGAAGAGCACAGTTGAGCTGGACAAATGGAGAGACAGAATTTCCAAGGGACAAGAAAGGGGGAAAAGTACAGGAATAGCTGCATTTAATATAGCAATGTAACAACTGGCAGGGAGATAAGCAACTTGTGGGAGCTGTGTTAGTTTCTAATGACGGGTTATTACCAGCAGCTGAGAGCTCTAGATCATAAAGCTCCACAGTATGAGAGCTGTGGCACAAACAAGAAAGGAGACACTTGAGGAATTTAACTCTGAAAGGTGCTGAGCAATCCCTGTAAGAAGACAAGGTTGTTCTCCTCCTTGCAGCATGTCTCCATTAGCATCACAGAGGAGAACCTGGTTCCTAAGGTAGTTCAGCTCTAACATATGGTGATTTGTTTGTTTTATCAGGATAGAAAACAAAACTTCAGAACTTTTCCTTTTTTTGGCTGTTTACAGCTTCCCGCACTGGAAGGAGAAACCACTCTTTGGGGACTGTTCTTGCACCTCTTTAATGGGCAATGAAAAACCTCATTTTTTTTTCAACAGAACTTGTTTTTCTTTTTCTGCTAGAACTTTCTTCTCTATTGTGGTTGCAAAATCCAGGTGGGAAGAATACCAGACAGGAAAAACAATTTTATTTATTTTAAGATTTGGAATAAATTTGACCTCCCACTTGCCCCTCTTCCCCCCACAAGACAGACCAAACACAACTCACTCTTCCCTCATGCGTAGCTGTGTTCCTGAAACCACCAGGCTTCCTGTGGGAGGCAAACCTCAATACGCCTGTAGATGTTGCAAACAGGGCACAAAAATAACCCTCACAGAAGTGACTCTCTTCCACCCACTCTTGTCTCAGTACACTGTTGTATCGAAAACCTTGAAGAGTAGCAAAATTCACCACCCCCAAGGAGGGGACCTCAACAATGAGTGATGCCTTTTTCATCTTAATGCAACCATGCTGGCTGAATGGACACTTGGAAAATTCTTGACTGTATCACATACTTGCATATATGCTATGGCAAGGTCTGGATGAATGATGTTGTCTTAAGACTTTAAAATCTGATGAAGAGTCATAGAATAGTCATCTCCTATGAGACAGGCGGCAGCGGAGACATGGCAACAAAGATTGCCCCAAAGACCATTGCTTGAGGCATATAAACATGCTTTGTAAAGTGGCTACATACCTGTAGTTTTATCTTTCAAATCACGCTTCGTGATTTTCGTAATTTTTCTTCCTTTTCATTCCCTCCACATTTTCTGACCAGCGACTCTGGTTCCCAGCGATGGACTGACTGAACCTTATCTGAGGAAGCAGTGCAAGCAAACACAAATAAGAAGAAGCCACCTCTTTAAGGGTGAGGAAGAACATTGGCAGATGTTTGTTCTGGAGACGGCAGCTGAAGCCAAATGCCAGTTCAGCTATAGGCCAGTCACTGAAACAGGATGGCCTGATAGCCTTTAAAGTCTCCTATGTTCTGTTCATGGGTAAAATGAACCTCTGCTTTGCAGGACTCACTCCTCATTTATTAACTTTACCCTTGGGAGAACTAAGAGAAGTGCAACCCCAAAAGTTTGATGTCTTAAAGAGAATTAATGTGCACGTAAGTCTTCAGAAAGCAGAAAATGTCAAGCTTGGCTACAGGAGAATGAGAAGGAACACAAATATTTTCCAATAGGTGGTATGTTTAAAGACCCAGGGAGGTTAGGAAGTCTACAGGGCATTACAAAACAGTCTTACTGACTTCAAAGAGATCACATGTGGAAAGGGAGAACTACGAGACAAAGTATCTGCCGCTTTAATACCGTTGGACTCAGGTCTGCAAGGTCATCCAGGTGAACGCACGGGATCACAGGCACAGTCCCAACAGCGGTGAACAATAGCCAAAATGCCTGTGTAGGAAGAGCTTGCTTTTGGCCACTCATACCTGGAGCTGGTTGGAAGTCTTTCTGATAAACTGGCGCAACATGCTGACTCACCCCAAGCGTATCACCAGCAGCACTGCCGGCTTCCCACGGAGCGAGGAGCCTGGAAGGCCCAGGATTCCCAGCTAAGCTGGCAGGCTCCAGCCTTTGGCAACCAGGATCATTTTGGTTTCAGCATTTTCAAAAGGACACAACTGAACATTATTTCAGGACCACACGGACAGATCTTTGCTGTGTGCGGAAACTCTTGGGAACGTGTCTTTCTGTTCCAAATGGAAGAACTCTTCCTCTCATCCAGCCCCCAGGTCACAATGCCCGTGGGATGAACCTGCTGGCATTTGCCTGGCTGTGCTCACGCATCCCCTGAAGTTATACATGTACTGGACTGGCATCGCTGAGCTCCCAGTTCTGCAGGAGGCTGGAGAGATACCAGAGAGGCATGTGTGAGAGGAGGGAGCAGAAGAGAAGAAGAAAGGGGGGAGGACAGTTGCTTAATAGAAATGCCTTCTTACCCCCTTTGCAAATTTAGCTACTCTTTTACATAGAGAAAGTGAAGCAGGAAAGATTCCCCGTGCAAAATAATTCATATCACCTTGATTCAGAGCAACTTTTTATCACAAACTTTTAGGAGAGGAAGGATGAAGCTTGCTACAGGGTCTTCACAGAGGGATTTTACTATTTCAGTGAAAATTAACAGATTTTCAGCTGATTTTGAAGGACTTCCATGCCTGTGTGGATGCAATGCTCACCTGCTGCAATGACACAGTGCACTTGAACTGCTGGGATCCTTTGAAGAAGGCTGTATAAAAAAGCTGAGCAGTTGTTGGTATTAGAGGACACCGACACGCCTGGGCTGTGCTCCGTGGCACAGGTTTTAGTGTCCCTCGGGCACGCACCGGCCGAGCTGCTGGGGCCAGGAAACCCGCGCCCTTGTACCTGTGGTGTCCCTGCAGACAGGGACCGGAGCTGCGTTTTGAACTGGGGGGTCTTGGCCCCGAAGGGGTCTGGTTTGAGAATTTGGAGGCAGTGGGCATAAACCTGGTGGCCACATGAAGCGCGCCCGGACCTCAGAGAGCTCCTTAGGGACTGGACTGCGGGGTGCCTGAGTACAGCTTGCAGGACGTGGCAAGTGCAGCAGCGGAGTGCAGCGTGCAGGTAGCAGTGAGACTGCCCTCTAAGCTTCCACAGAAAAGCTACAGATGTTCCTGTATTTGGGGCATTTGAAAGTAAAACAGCCAGAGGCACTTTTTACATGCTACAGGAAACAGTTGTGCATCAGCAGGGAACAGGTCTCTGTCTTGTGACAGTGTTCCTAGCCTTGGGAACCAGTGTTTTATAAAGCCCACAAATCAGACCTACCCCCCTCCCTGCTCTGAAAGCAGGCTATGTTTTAAATCTGTGTATTAGATTTTCTTTCTAAATTGTTTTATCCTCCTCTCGCAAACCCAAACAATTCCCAGACAGTGACTCGTGCTGACTAATCCAGTCTGGGAGACTTCTAGGTGTCCCTGTAACTTAAAACCAGAAAACAAGCTTCCTAATTCAGTAGCTAGACATTCCAATGAAGACCTGCAGGTTCTGAGCTTTTATTTTCCTTCTCCTCAGGGTTAAACACGCTTTTATCTACACTGAGCCTCCCTCCCGCAGCAGGCGAGAGCGGCGATGAGCTGCAATTCGGACATTCCTTCCCTGAGATGCTGCCTACGTTAGGACTTCGGCTCCACAAGGCATCCCAGTGGCAAAGTTAAAGTGAGCCCGCAGCAGAGTTAAACAGTGATAAAGGTGCTGTCTTCCAGCGAGAAGGGGGTGCCTAAAGTAACGCTTGAGACATGCTCCCAAAGCATCTTATAGACCTGTAAAAAGCCCCGTGTTGTAAAAAGATATGGGGCCACAGTTAAATTATATTTTTGGCCCATTTACCGTGCTGGACTGAGTCATACTTTAGTCATGTCTGGAAACCACAGTGTCATTACAAGGTCTTCCAGTATCGCAGCAGTGGCAGTGGTGATAGGCTTATAAGCTCTGAATGCTGTGAACAAGGTCTTAGAGCAACTAAGACAGAGTTTATTGTCGGTTCTGTGACCACACACGTTGCACCGATATCCAGCATTTCTGTGCCTGCTCAGAAAAAGGGGTATAACTTCTGGGCATAGTACACCGCACCACTAATCCATGCCTGTTGTCTTGTGTGACAAGCCACTGAAAAGAGGGAAAAAAGCCATGTGAGCCAAAGGTAACACACCTGTGTTGTCTTTCCAGGACAGCTGTGTTGAGTCGTACAGTGCCTTTCAGGCTGACAGTATTTAATAAGCTGCTTCAGCTCTGGAGCCTGACTCCACAGGGAGGGATGTTTCCTCATTGCACAAGTCAAACAAAGCAGTGTGGGAGAACACCCATGACAATGGCCTTTATAATTAAAGGCCATCAAAAGCTGCCAGTCAGGGCGCGAGGTATAACAACAAGTCAACAGCCTTGTGGGTTCACCCTCGCCAGCCCCTCCTCTCACAAACAGCAGCCTCCAGCCTTTGTCTTCCTCACCTTTCTGCCCTTTCTTCTCCTACCCCTCCGAGAGCCAGAGGTGGGGCTGAGCTGGCCTCTCTCAGCTGCCAGAAGGAGGCATGGCCAAGCCACCGGGCCTCCAGGATGCCCAGGGGCAGCTCCCCAGAGGGCAGAGGGGCAGGGGCGGGCAGCTGCCCCTGCTTCCTCCCCTCACCCTGCGGAGAGCGGGTGCCACCGCTCTGCACCGCGAGGGCGCAGCGGAACGTGCGCGTCAGGTTAAAGCGGCCGTCGCAGTCCTACGCCTTCCCCTCCCCTACGAAATGGGGACTCTGCTCGTATGGCCTCTCTGTAGCCTTCAAAACCTGGCTGCAGATACTTCTGCTGAGTTGCCCTCGGGCGTAATAGATCTTGTTGTTGTTGTTGTCGTTGTTGTTTTGACTGTCGCTATTTGTAACTTCTCTTCGTGTTGTGTTAAAGTAAGAAGCAAAATTAGAATGTGCTCTGCTTGATCATCCACCTCTAAAGTGCTCTTGGGTTTCAGAGGGTACGGGGGAACATCTTTGTGGTAGACCCTTGCAAAAATGCAAGTGCAATACTGTCAGGATAACGTGGGATTGTGCCAGAATGAAATGTCATGTGGTCATACGGAGCAGTAACCGTGTCAGAGGGGTGTGACAGCCCAACCTAAAGAGGTTAGAAAGAGGTTAGAAAGTTAAGTACCCGGAATTCAGTAACTGTTTTCTCTTAGCCCCTTGATCCTAATTTTAAAATGATAATGTGAGTTATCGTTTGAGAGATGGAATGCTACCTGACAAGTTGTCAGAAAAATTATACCTGTAATAGTTTGCTTTGTAGCTCGTTTTTCACTGAAAGTAGTAGATGAAAGTTAATCTTTGTATATATACATCCTTGTATAGGATACTACTGAAGGCTTCTTTAATATAATGCAATATATTCTGTCAGGCTAATATTAGAAGATTTTATATCTGTATGTATAGATACAGAGGCTTTCAGATTGAACTTTCAGTATTGACTCTGTTTTTTTTTTCTCATTTTGAAAGCTCAATTCCCCCATATTAATGTTTCATTAACACTACTGTTTCATTATTTATTTAAAGACAAAAAAAAAAAANCAAAAAAAAAAAAAAAAAAAAAAAAAAAAAACCATCAGTGTAGCCATAAGTAGCATGACCTCAAACTATCTCTTTTGTGCACCTCAGGTAAGGTTCAAGTCATCAATATCAAAAAGGATCCAACCCAAGAAGCGAAAGATTAAGGGAGAAAAATAAAAGCTATAGAAAATCTTAGACTATTCAAATTTAATCAAGATGGAGATATATAATTCAATTACCAGGCCTCTGTACATACAAAGTCTCTTTTCAGTCCTGTTTTGATGGTCCTAGTGGATAGCTGGCCAGGTCACCCTCCAGCAGAAAAATGTCATTTAATGTTAAAAAAGAAAGAAATCAATTGGAAAAAATAAAAAAGCATGGAAACGTGTTTTTGATGCTGTGAATGATACACCGTCAATATCCTTTTTCTGACGGTTACTTTTTCTCTGACAGTTTTCTCCCTGATGAAAGAACGCACCAAGCCAATGTGCATACTTGTCAAACATTTTATTTGTCATTCACACTAATTATGATATTGAATTTACAGAGGAAACTGTGGTACAAAGAAAGAAAGAAAGTCTTCATTAGAACTAACGCAGCAGTCCAGCTGCTCTGCGTGCTAGTTGTAATGAGTTTTCCCGTGGCGCTGGACACAGCCATCCCTATGTACAGCAAGAGTCTACTCTGACGTGGTACCTAGAGACTTCCTGTAGTGGGGGAAAAATCTACTCTATTCTCTTTTCCTATCTGGTTCCAAAAAACAGCAGCCCCCCTCCCCACCCCCCAAAGAAAAATCCCCTGCGATCAAAAACAAAAAAGCAAACTTCCAGAACCTGGTAGTTTCCCCTTCTGGAAACGTTCAGCACGACAGTGTCAAAGGAAAATGTGACTGTTCCAGTACGCTGCAGCATCTGGTTTGTAAACAGATCCAGTAAATGCTGAACGGATGCGCTTTGATGCCATTCCGATAGGAGTGCATCTCCCACTGTGTCCTCCCCTCAGACTTGCCATACCGCCACCTCAGACTGAAAGTTTAGTTTTTCTTTGAAAGAAAGGTGTAATTGTCATACCCAGAATACCACAAATAACCCACAGATTTTTGCACATTCATTTCTCCCCTACCACAAAAAAGTGAAGAGTGTTGAATAGAGACCATGCTATAACTGTTTACAAAAGTGAATAAAATGTAGTTAGTTAATCTTGAAGCCTAAAATAACTAATTTGGAAAGAAATAAGTCTCACTACAGTATTTAAGCAAACAAAGGTAAGTTCATTAAAAACACAGAAAAATGAAAAAAACGCGGAGTAATTACAAGCACTAAATATTTTGCTATGAAGCTTTAGAAATCTATTTACATACATAAATACAAGTAACTCTGTTGATGCAACCCTCTTAGGACAAGGAGAAAAATGCCAAGTGATCGGTACTGACCAAGCAAGGTTAACAAAAATAAAATACGAGAATGTTATGATGCAGGAAAACAAGAAAGTGTTTTGCTCAAATCGAAAATGATCCACTTATCCTGAATCTCCAAATACACAAATGGAAAAGGTCATCCAGAAAGCAGTAATGAATGTTTCAAGAGTGCAGGCAATTCGGAACACTCTGACAAAGACTGTGGGCCATTTGGAGGAAACTGTTCTTCTCCTTTCCAGAAGCTCATTTGGCATAATTCTACAAATAAAACCCTTAGTAGCGGTGATGCTCCTTGCATCTGCCTCCCCCTTGCGCTAAAGCTCCTCGACATCGCTCTGGAAGCGTACCGGGAGCTCTGGAAGCGAGCAGAAACGCTGTTTAAGAGCAAAGCAAGGGGCCTTAGCGCACACGAGAGCTGGGCCCTGTATGTACTTTGGAATTGCTTGGTAAGGCTGCCTCTGGACAACGAGCTGTGTCTTGTGAGAGGAACACACGAGCCGATGGTNNNNGGAGAGGACCAGGCGAGCCGATGGTAGGGGCTGCCATCAGCTGCGGGTCGGTAGGGGAAGGAGCCTAAGGCACTCTGCTGACTGCGACTTGCAAAGGGAAGCACTGCAGTGCTTTTTTTGATTCCATTCAGCAACTGGGATGATAAAACTATATAAATATATATATATTATATATATATAAAAATATATACTTGTACACTATAATTTGGAGACACGTGAATGGCGGAAGTGTTTCACCTAACTGTCCTCTTTCTGCCTGCTAAGTGCTGTTAAGATATGAGAGGAATGACACGAGAGAATTTTTACAGCCTCAGAGATCTTTGCTGTCCTTAGTGGGACAGGGGATGGCTACAAAAATAGAGATTTGAGTCAGCTGTGGTGTCTCATAAGCACTTGCGTGAATACACTGTAGCCCACAGTGATTAAACAGACTAATTGCAGGGGACAATAAACTTAGATTTTCCTCCGTAAAGAGGGCACTGCTTTGTTCTGTGTTTGACATGCACAGAGAGGTTAGACTCGGGAGTGTAGCTGCTGGCAATTATTTATCACAAGTGAGGGCTGGGAAATGCCAGGCTTTGGTTACGTTTCAGTAAAGACACAGGGTAAGTGCGGCGACCAACTCTGCACTCTCTCATACCGCTCACACCAGGGAGTGTAAAATTAAATTAAACTTCAGCTTCAGGGCAAGCCTGAAGACAGTGGGTGTGCAGCCGTAAGAAACGTTAAATATTGGGCCTGATCTCCGGGCTGCGAGACGCCGCCTTCTTGTGGATCCCTGACGCTTTAGCTTGGGAAGCGGCGACTACCACACCACGGGCAAAGGGCTTGAGCAGGAAGCAGCCACGGCCGCGGCGAGAGGCCGGCCTGGGAGCGCGCTGACCGCAGCAACCTCACCCCTCCGGCTCCTCTGCGCCTCCTCACCCTCGCTCTTGGGTCCCCGCTCACGGGACTGCGCGCCTGGGGGGGCCATCACGAGGCAGGTGTGACAGAAAGCTGTGGCCAGTGACGATTTTAATTGCACAGCGGCAGGGAATGTGTAAGATGGATTCTGCAACAGAGCTACTGTTTGGTGATGAAGGACTTTTTTTTAGGCTACTGAAGAGGTGAGATTCCAGCTGTGTAAAATGTCACAACAGGTAGGGTCTCTCTATTCCCATATCCAGCAAGGTCTCCATACTTCCAAAATGCATTTTTAACTGAAATCATTTTTGATGTTTTCTGCCTTTTTTGTTCAGAGCAAACTCTAGAAAATAGTAAATAATATTATGCTAAATTAAAAGCACGGGGCCATGTATGTATTTTAACAGAACCATTTTGAACTTTTGCTGAGATCTCTTGAAACACTCCCTATTTTCTGCACAAAAATGACCTTATTGACAATGTAAATTCTTCAATTTGTAACTTTTCAATACCAAAGTGCTACTGCATCTGACTTAAACAAAGAAGCAAAATCATATAAAAAAAAAAAGAAAACTTGAAAAACAAATGGTTTTAAATAAGTCCAGCTGTTTTGCTGCCTGCAGCCAAGGATCTTTTTAATTTGAATCCTTTTAATTTTTTTTTTTAAACATCAAACACTGATCTGAAGTCCTGCTTTCAAATACTCTCTGAGTTGACCTGCAATTGTTTCACTCATTTAAGAGGTACATTAAATAATAATCAGATCATTTGGAACGCACACGTGTCAACATCAGCAGTTTGTAATTAACGAGTAGTACAACCACTGCATTCAGACCAAACCCTCAAATAAAATAGTGCCATAAACTTTACAGTGACATCTGATATGTTTGTGCCGTAACGATGGGCAACGATGACGACTCTGTATTAACATGCTGTTAGTATAAGCCTTGCATATTTGCTACAGGACAGACTAGTTTGTGCACCGGTTTTAAATCTCCTTCCTCTTCCCCCAGAATTTGGTGACAGAGGAACCGTTAAGGACCCTTCTTCACTGGCCTGCTTTCCAGATGAGCTTGACAACCCTGCTCAGTCCGAGCTATTTTGCGATGCACGAACTGGTCTGTTTTCCAGGACACGGGAACATGGCTCTCGTACTGCACAGAAATCGTGGCTCCACCGAGCCAGCAGCAAGTCTCACGTTGGTTCTGTCAGAGCCAGGACTTCACCCTTGCCATGCCAACTGCGTGTTGGCTTGTGATCTGAAAGACTATGAGGCCTCTACCGGAGCTGTTAGGAAGTCCAGGGAAGCTCAGCAGCAGAATGGGGCTGTATGGGATGTATTTAGTGGAGGGAATATAGAGTCTGCCTCATGATATATGTACCTCCTGATTACTGATCCTGAGGGTCACCACTGGTGACGAAGGAGAAATGAGGGAAGGGTGGGGAGAGATGACTCCACCGGGTGGGAAGGCACAGAGCCTTCGCGGGGATTCTGGTGCCTCGATCGTTTCAGCGGGAGTGGGGTTTCTGAACACCTCTGAGGCTCAGAGCCCCGTTAGCTGAGTAAAATGAAAGGGAGACAATTGTAAACAATATTTCTAGGTAATTAGGAGGTCACTTTACCCATCGTTATTCCAGCCTTTTTCAATGTGATAAATTTGACTTTGGCTGCTACCAAAAAAGGCAATTGCTGATCTTTTTTAATATAGGTATATTTAAATAATAATAGTATCAACAAATAAGAAAAGTCTAAATATCAAGCATAAATATCAATGAACTCATCAGAGTAGTACAGTAGTTGAAAATGACCCAAGGCTGTAGCCGTTGTATTAAAAAAAGTCCAAGAGAAAAAAGTTAAATTAACTCATTGAAAAAGGGGCTGATTCTTTCAGTTGACGAAGCAAGAAAGAAGCAAGCATGATTAAAACAACAAAAAAAGTAAATTTTTTTTTTTTGCAATTTATAAGGTGCCAAGAGAAATAAAACAAATTAGATGCAAAGCAGGATGAGTTGCATCCAAAAAAAAAAAAAAACAAACAAAAAAAAAAAAAAAAAAACCACCCAAAAAAAAAAAAAAAAAAAACAAACCAAAAAAACAAAAAAAAAACCAACCCAAAACAAAAAAAAACAGCAACAAAAAATTCCATATTCTTTGGAATATACAACATGGTTAAAAAAAAAAAAAAAGAAAGAATGAAGTCCAACATATAAAACCTCTCATTCACAGCATTGCTAAAACAGAAGCGTTCACAGTTTCCCTCTGGGAATCTTCCTATACTTCCTTATAGTTAATATGTCCGTAAGATGCAGTAAACTTGCTAAGATTCTGTTAGGCCTTAAGTCTTAAAAATAGAAGTGAACTGAAACTCTCTTTAGGGCTGTGGAGACCTTCAAACCTGGGCGTGTTTGAAAGCCACAGGCCTGGAAACAGACTGGGTACCTTCCTACCCACCCTCACTAGCTACAGGCCACCAGCCTGAACGCCCCCTTTCCAGAAGCTCAGCCCCCCGAGAGGGTACCTTGCTGGCGTGACGTTGCCTCGCCAGCCCCACAGCCGGCTGGCCAACACACGCCACTGCTCCTGGGAGCGCTGACTTCTGGAGAGTTTGCTTCTGGAAGTGATGTGTGAACATGGCAGGGCCCATAAGCGAGACAGGTGTTTATGGGATACCTATGGGCATCGGTAAATCGAAAGCACGTCAGTCCTGGCCCATGACTACTTAAAACGCGTTCAGTATGGTCGCCATACCGCTTCCTCTAGCCTTGCTGTGGTACCCATGTTAGTCGGGGAGTTGCTGTGGCTCCCTTCTGCCTCAACCACGTCGCTCTGATTGGGAAGGTTGGGGTTGAGGAGCGTTGATCCCGTGGAAGCGTTGGTGCAAGGGGGGTGGATGCGCGGGGGGGACCGGTCTCCCCCGGAGATCATGGAGAACTGATAGGACCCGGCGGAGGTTCCGTAGTAGAGGTGGTACGAGGGTGAGCTGGTCTGGAACGGGCTGCCTTGGGCCTGAGAGGAGCCGGGGTACGGAGGCGGGAGATAGGTGTGGTACCTCGTGGCCGTGGACATGGCAGACATACCGATTCCTATCCCCGAACTGACGGGTGTTGGCGTGTAGGTGAAGGCTCCCGGGTAGTGCATCCGAGGATCGGAAATGGAAGGGAGCGCGGAGAAGGAGCGGTCGATCCCCACCCTGGGGTCACTGAACGCCGTCAAGTCAGAAGCACCTGGATCGCAGGGAAGGAAGGCAGAGCACTGTTAAGCTGGCAGAGCGGAAGTTCACCTTCTCAAGGCGATAATCGGCATCCGAACCCTGTTCTGCAATTAGCCAAAGCGGTGCTGCTGCGGAAAGAACAGAGCTGTCCCTCACCTGATCTCTAACACAGCCATTGTAGCGCTTGCAGATCTGGATGTTTTGGATTAATTTCAGTAAAGCAGCAATTAAAGAGGAGTGCCAAGCTTTCACCCCGTTTTGTATGTGTATGTACTTGCTCTTAGAGACCTCACAGCACATGTAATTATTTACACTTCCAGAGTGTCCTCATCTTCAGCATGTGGGTGGGGAACAGGGATGCAGATCTCAACCTCCTTGCTCAGAATCACATGACTCACCAGGGACACTGATGGGACCTAAACACAAATTGTCCCACTTCTGCATAGTCTGTCCTTGCTCCCGGTTTTATTTGCTGACTCAAACGGGAAGCTCCCTGGAGCACACATTGTCCTTCGGGTACACAAACATGCACAGACGAGGTCTACACACCCAGGCTTAGCCCAGCTGTTAGCACTTAGGAACACAGCTCTACATTGACTCCCAACACTACCAAAGACAAGAAAACTCAGGTTCATTTAAGGTCTTTGAATCTGGGTCTTCATATAATGTCTACATAGTTGTTACTAACTTCTGAAAACCTTGACTCTAATGAGTATATAACAAAGGACAACAGCAACGCCTTTTTAAAGCAGAATCATGTCTTTGGGGGTTGGACTTTTTTTCCCTTTCACGTGTACTAGAAACCTTTCTCATCCCGCTAAGTGAACGTTTTATAGGACAGTCAAATTGTGCTCCGCTTTGTCTGACATCAGTGAAAGGATGCCCGGTCCCACCATCTCCTTCCCTGGCGTGCAAGGATTAAACAAGAAGAGCAGATAATGGCCTCTTTAGAAAAAGGATCTTCATCATGACTCAGATTAATGGAAGGTGTCAGTCCCTAGAGTTGGCAGCTGTGTATGATTAAAACAACAACAATAATAATTAAGAAAAAAATCTTTCCAGAAGACAACTTCTCCCGTCAGACAAGGCGTGGAGTCTGCAGAAGAGGAGCCATGCGCTGAAGGAAATACTCATGAGAAGAAGCAGAGAGAAAACAAAGCTCTTGGCTCTAACCGGTTTTAAAGCTAGAGCAGACACACTCCAGCGCCAAGCTCTGAAAGCTCGTCAGCTGCACAGCCAGCACACTGATGAATTTCTATAAATTTCTTAGAAAAGCTCTGACGCATGCTGTATGCTTCCTTTTTGAGTTTGCCTTCTGTAATTTTTTTTCTGGAAGATCAATGGGACCCCTGAACACATTTCCTTTCCCCAGAACCCAGCACCTTTAGATTTAACAGGGCAAGATACGCTATGGTGTGGAACGGCAGGAGCTTCAGGATAGCTAAGGTTGAAGGTGACATCTGACAACCTGCCAGATTTTAAATGGTGCTTCCACACCTCATTCCTGAGAAAGAAATCAAACTTTTTGAAACTGCCTAGACACATCACTTGTCAGATGAGGGTTTCTTCTGCCCAGTTTGGCAAAAAGCAGAATAACAATACTTAATGTCAAGGTGTTTCAAGTATGTCCCATGTTGTTCCTTTTTCTTTTGAGGCACCATGTCTTTAGATGGTAGGACCTAAAAAACCTCAGACTTGCTGTTTGTTTTGACAATGCAGAATTTAAATAGGCAGCATGTGTGTGTGACAGTAATAGGACTGGGGAGAAAGTATTGAAATATTTTTTTCTGGGAATACTGAATGACATTTAATGTATAGGTAATATATCAGAAGCATTATAAAAAACAAGACTTGTAGAGATGAGCCTCCATGTACAGAACAAAGATGGGAAAGAAATAACGCTGACACATGAAAGAAGTTCTTCCAGGTTCCTTCACAAGTCATGGAGAAACTATGCCTGCCCCAAGGTCAACCACTCTGTCCAGGGGCACCAGAATCACAAAGAAGCCCTAGTGCTGGTGCTCTACCTCCGTGCTCACCATGTGCCACAAAAGCAGTGCTTCAGCGATGAAGGTTTGTGTGGAAGTACAAAGACTCTCACCTCAGTGTGCAACACCGGCAGAGATAAAAAAATGAGATTAACATCTCCATTCAGTCTGATTCACATGCCTGCACATACACACCTATGAGTACACATGCATCAGGCATTCCTGTATAGCGCTTGAAAATCAAAATAGCTGGTTCATATTTTGATTTCAAGCAATTCTGTGAAGAAAAATGACTTTTTTTAAAGTAAAAATGTTAATTAAATAATTTGTTTTACTTGAAATTTGCTGGTTGCTAGGAAGATCTTTTTTATTCTGTCTCAGTTTCCTCCTTTTCTGCATTTTGCCAGTGGGAAGGAGTGCATAAGGAGGGAAACATTGGGGAAAAATTAAAAAGGAGTCTTTTCATTAAAAAAAAAAAAAAAGAAAAGACTGTCTCAATGAAAAATTTGGATTTTTATGGACTTTTTTTAAAACAAGAAACTTCCTTTTTTTTTTTTTTTCTTTTCCCAGAAGGGGTTCCTGCTTTTTCAGCTAGCTCTGAGATGTAATTAACACCCAGACCTAACAAATACTTTTGGTGGGTGTCATCCATTTGACTCTTCCAAACTAGGTTCTATATGACAACAATAGGACAGGCTGGAGCGCATTTAAGTGATTCTCTCTGATCTTAGAAGAAGCCCTGATTATTCAAATGAGAGCAATATGTGCGGCCAAAGAAGATATTTTTGAAAAAGCCATGTGCAAATTTGGATTATATGGCTCTCATTCATTTTAGGAAAATTCCTGCTATTGAACACATACATATTGGTTCAATATGTGGGGTTAGAGTCAGCAGATGGTCAGCTGAGTATGGTGCGAGCCAGGGGGGTAGCTTTCACTTCCACGCTATATTTTTATGTCGGCTTGTAAAGCTCTGCAGTACAATTTGAGAAAGATGTAACAAGACAATATGGTGCAACACTTAAAACGTCAAAAATCACTATCCTGCATGCTGCGTGTCCACCTATAATCTGCTGCACTCTGGTCTGAATTTAGAGTGAGGGAAGGAAACAGAACTGAAGTATCTGTGGCATTCATTTCTTGGCAGACACGACAGCTCCCCGGCTATCTAAATGATTTTTATAGTTCCAAACATCTTCAAAGTGCTACTTTCTCCTATTCTTTTCTCTTTCGACAACGACACGTTGGGCCCCAAACCCTGTTCCCTCCCTCCTTGCACGGATCCCAGCAAACCACGTGGGAAGGCTCGCTGCAGAGGGCCCAGCACACGCTCCACCGGCACCGGGGAAGAGCTGCGGCAGCACCCGAGGACACAGCAATCGTTCTGCTCGGGCATCAGCCCGGAGGCTTCGGCAGCACCCAGCGCGGGGGGCTGACTTTGGGGTGCTTACCTGAGAGGCGGCTGGAAAGCTCTGCGGTGAGGGACGTCATGCCGCTAGCCCTGCCCGGTGATATCGGCGTGGCGGGGTGCACCGAGGGGGTTGCGATGGAGCCCAGGTACTGGTAGGACTGGTCATAGGACCACGGCGGAGACGGCTGTACTTGCCTCGTGTCTGCAACGAGAAAGAGACCTGTAGGCTGTTTTGAATGATAACATTTTGCAGTCCAGTATGCGAACCAAACCACATAGTGGATGTGGAAACTTACACGGCGACATAATTACATTTCAGTTCCACCATCCCCTTTGCCAAGAGACCTGCAGATGAATTGCTTTCTAAAATACTATTTGTGCATCTGTGAGTTTGGACCAGTTGATTCTTTTTTTCTTGTGCAGCTTTTTGCCATTTCGCACTGTCGGCAGGCAGGGCAAAGCGGTGAAGGAAAAGTCAGATTAAGCTTTCCAAGGGTGAAAGACTACTCATTTCTGAGATGCATTAGTATTTCAGGCTGTGCTCTGACAGCCCCTTTTGCCAAAAAGGCATGTCTTGCATGGCACCGCGAAGACAAAAATACCGAACTGTGAGCGCTTCTGTGCAAGCGTGTAAGTAGAGAGAGAAAAACAAGATGAAAATGTGCCTGTGTGGGGGAGACAGAGAGACAGAGAAGGGGAATGAAGCTAATCTCCTCCAGAAGGCAGATTCCGAACTGGATGGCTAGGACTGGGGAATTTGTCTTCCTCCACCTTTTGAAAATCCCAGCCTTAATGAAACGAAGAGGTATTTTGCACATCTATTTTGTATATGCTATGCATAAAATACAGAAATACAGTTCAGAGGGATGGGTGCATCTACTAGCAGTGGCTGAACTTCGGAAACAGAAACCCTGACACAAACTGTGCAACCGCTAAGCTGACAAGGCAGATGCCCTGCAAGTACAGGCTTTTAGGAGAAATTTCTGGTTCTTGGATGCAAAATCTCAAACTGCATAGATGCATAAAACATTTACTTAAATATGGAAAAACACTAGCCTATTATTTTCTAGCCTCAAGATGTTTGAAATCAAAGATGCGTAGCAGGGAGTTTGTCCAAACCAGTTGTACCAACATAGAAACAACTCTATTTTGCTTATTTAATATTTGCATATGAAACTGGCATTTTTGAGTCTACAGAGATGTCTAGTTTTTGTATAACTCAAAGTGAGAAAGATTCTTTCCCCCACAATATTTTATACTGTTTTCAGCAAAATCTTTTTCCATTTTCATCAGCACTAAGAGCAGTCTCCTGCAGCTTCATCTAGCTAATTGCCTTTTTGAAAGAAGCAAATGTTGGATGGACTGCATTCAGATAAAACTGATACCAGCATGGAAGGGAAATTTCCCAAGTCTGAGATGAAGGACTTTGATCTTCCATCAGAAAGCCCATCTGGAAATTATTATTTTGTTGTGCTTTATGGAGATGAGTTTTACATTTTGTTTGTTTCATCTGTTTAGAAAGGAAGATTTATAGAAAACTCTGAGCCTTTCAAAAATAACTAGTGAAGGCATTTGCAGAATAAACTAAAGTCTAAAGATTTTTCTGCTGAGTAACATATTTGAAATCAGATATTATTAATATTTAATTTTTTTTTCAGGCAGACTTCCTTAAAAATAAATTCAGTTGACTCATGTTTTAAAAGCAACATCCAATTGGCTTAAATGGACTTTAGTAGCAACAAACAAAAGGACACAGGCACAAAGGCTGCCGTACTCCAAACCGTAACATCATCTCACTGGTAACGTATGGCCAGTGTTTATTAAAGATGACAGGGAAACGGACAAGGGGATTCAGTCTCCAGGGGCAGCCTTAGGACAAACACCACAAAGCTTCGGCAGAGTAAGCCTTGCGACGGTACGACACGGCATGTTCCAGTTCTAAAACGGGGTTAATGAAACCCCGGCTCCCTTATTTCCACACGCGGTCCCACTGACTTCGGCCGAGAGCCGGGGCTGTGCTCCTCAGTTCGGTCTCCCTGCGTGGGGAGTCCCCGACGCGCCCCGCCAAGGCTGACACTGCGGGAGCCAGAGGCTCCTCTCCGCCACCCCTCTCCAAGGGCTTTGGCCAACGCTGGCGCTGCAGAAGGAGGATCCAGTCGGGGCCACGGCCTCTTTGCTTTTCTGCCTTTTCAGGAGGGAGGAAACTCCACGTTGCTCCCGTTTTCCCCATTTTGTGGTTGCAGGGAAGCTTTTTTTTTTTTTTTTTTCAAACGAGGAGTTGTGGAGCACATCCTAAAGTTGGCCACGTCCCCAGTATTTGTTCTTGTTTATTTTGCAGCTGAGCGCCTTTGACTGGAAATGTTTTATCACTTGCTCTCAGGTCCTCAGCTCCTAGCGCTGAAGGGAAGAGGGGAAAAGTCGCTGCCTCCAGAGGGACCCGCGTGCGTGTGGAGGCGGTGCTGCCACCCATCCTTGTTTTTCAGACCTAAAACATGAGCGAGAACATGCTGCCTGTTTTCTCCTGTTGCAGACTCTCATTGCCTGGCGGGGCAGCTCTGTCTGTCACCTTTCTCTTGTTTCTTACAGTGCTGGCTCTTCGGGACAGGGGCTGGGGTTTGTCCCATACCTTGCCCAGCGTGCACAGGACCCCGGTCCGTAAGACAGCCCCCGTGCAATAAGTGTACAAACAGCAGGAAGAAGATGCAGGGAAAGCCGCAGCAGCAGCCGCAGCGGCAGAAAGGGAAGCAAGACCTTGTCACAGATTTACTAAACACTGACAGGCTAAATTGAAATACAATCTCATCTCTTTTAGTGCAACTAGAATTAGCTTCCTGCTGTGTCCCGACTAGAAACTGGATAATGGACCAAATACACGTCTACTAACATCCGGTAAGAGACTGCCAGGGTATCTGACCCGCCTCATCCATTTGCTATCATTACTGACCTCTGGGGTATTTGAAACAGTGACAGCCAGCCAGAGAACCCCCCATTATTAATCTCACAATCCCATTAAGTCTTTCTTAAGTGAAAGTTCTAACTACCGATCAATTTTACATCTTGCTACCTGTATTCCCAGTCCCAGTATTTGCTATTAGATACTAAAGATCAGCTTTTTTGACATCAGGTTGGTTAAGTCGCAATCTATTCAGTGATGTTAATATAGCATATTACGTTACATACACACATGAAAGCAGGTTATACTGACCGACCCCAGGCATCACCCTCACAGTTGTTTAATAACAAGTGGAGAAAAGAATCACTGTAGTAGCATTTTTATGGCAGCGTTTCACTATCAAGAGGCAGATCCAGCTCCCAGTAAGGGCAAGGTCTGCATTTCCAACAGCTTCAGCAGGATCTGGATTAGGGCTCTCAAAGAGTAGGGTATTTTTGTGATATCTGCTTTTCTTCAGCTTTCAGTTTACCCTAAATTAAACTGGAACAGATTCAAATTTGCCACAGGATTAGGCTACTCGAAAGAAAGAAAGAAAGAAGGCAACCAACCCTTTCCGAATCTACTGCTCTCTTCTGTTTTCTACTTTCAAAATAAAGAGAAGCACTTCTCAGAAGCTAGTAGCCTGCCGCAGGGAACTGAATGTGTGGATTTGTGCGGCTGAAGTTAATTGGGTGAAAATATGCTGAAAATAAACGGGAGTTTCTTCCCAGCTCCGAATATCTGCGAAGAGATTTGCAGGGAGAGCTACTTCAACAAAGGGAAATAACAGGGCTTTGGGCCCACACGGTTTTAAAGCCAAGCGGGGCTCCAAAATCATTTAAAAGCGGATCGAAATAGCATGAAACCAAGGAAGTCGCTCCAGTTGGTGAGCTGTGCCCATTTCTCCCGGTATTTCTCCCATCAGCAAGTACTTTCCATTTCTGCTCTTTATGGTGTGAGAAAATGTATTTAAAACATGAAAACAGTTATTAATTGCAGTAACCACTCCAGGGCGAGAATTATGGTGCAATAATTCACACCTTGCTGCCTAGTCGCTAGCTCTCGGCCTCCAGCCTCATGCCGAACAAGCTATTAAGCAGAAAGTCTTGAACCGCCCTTCAAGCCCCGTCATGTTTTATTGCCGCGGAAAGGCTGTGCTCGGCTCGCTTTAAAAAAGCCGTAATTAAGCTGCCCGAGCGTTGCACAACGCTGCATGGGCGAACGANATCGCCTGGTGGTGGTGCGGCTGGGCTGGGCTGGATCCCACGCACCTTCCAATCTGCTTTTGCTCTCGGAGCTGAGGGAGACAGCTCTCCCCGTGTCACTGCAGGCCAGACATCGCTGCCTCGCGGCCAAGCGGCGCTGCGCGGCCAAATCTCGGTACGATACAGCGTGTTCCTGGAAGCCGCAGACAGGAGCAGCAGGATGTGAGTCAGGAGGCGACGGCGCGCATCGGGAGGCGGCAGCAGGCCGCGGGGCAGCAGGTAGGNGGCTGCCGCCTGCCCCCTGCCCCCTGCTGCCGAGCCCTGCGCCTCAGGAAGGACACCCGCCCCTTGGAAACACAGCTACGGGGCAGACTGCCTTCTGCAGGGGGTTCGACAAAGCCACGCTCAGGGGAGATGAAGAAGCCGGCCCCGAGTACTGAGCGGTTAATTCGCCACCGGCTGTATCGGCGAGAACCCCATCGTCCCACCCGGCGTGGTGAGGTGAAGACGCGTTGCGAAACAGCCGCCGCTGTTGCCAGGCTTTTTTCTCAAGTTGCAAAAATTTCTGTCAGTCATACGCAATAAACCCCGAAAGTCGCACAGCATCGAGCCTTGCAATGCCTCTGCCACCCTGGGAAGCACTATAAAGGCAGCAGCTGGCAGAAGGGATGGGGTGAATGAAAGCTGGGATTAGTTTCCTGGTGTCAGCGCGGAGGCAGACAAGGGAAGAGCAGGATCCTTAGCTGCTTTGAAAGGCTTTTCTGAGTCTGGGATTCGTCCGCCTCCCCTCCCCGGTCTGATTTGCTAATCTTTCCAAAGGGAAACAGTTTTTATAGTGTGACTTTCCCTTCCTTTGAGTGTAAGGCAGGAAAGGTCTTGACTGGACTTGTTCATTCAGAGAGGTGTGTTGCTTAACAGGGCAAATGGACTGTGAGCACAGAAATACTGCATATAGCTTTGTGCTCAGGAGAAAGATACCGCCTGCCTAAAAGCTTCTCTTCGTCCCTTCTTCCTTCCCCCCTTTTCCAGCATCTTTCACCTGCCTGTCTCTCTCTACCTCTTCCTCCTGTTTGCTTTCTCTTGCTCCTCCCTGGCCCCAGCCGCTCCAGGTGAAGGTGTGAGAAGCGCACACTCCCGCGTGAGTTCGACCTAGCCCCTCTCTCAAGCAATGCATCTGAAATGATTCAATTTCCCTCCCTCCCTCGGGACCCAGCAAATCCTCAGCACCGTGAAAAGGTGTCATCTGCCGGCAGCTGAAAGAATTAGTCAGTAGCATGAATAAAGGGGACTTTCCAAAGGACAAGTCCATCACTGGCAGCAGCAGCAGCCACACAAGGCTGGTATTCTCATGCCTCTCAGCGCTGGAACACAAGGAGCTGGAAAATTACAGAGCAAACTGTAAAATTCCACCAGCAGAGACTTCAGCCTGCAGGGTGGTTTCCCTCCGTGCGCCCGGCTGCGGAAATCGCCGTGCCACCGCAGAGCCACCTCCCAGCTCAAGAGCTGGGAGACACGCAGGTTTCACCTGCGTGAGGTGGGTGCGAGTGCTGATTCGCCCCGAGGTAACGTTTTTCAAAGCCTGCTGACTTCCACTGGAAATTTGTAGGAGATGAGCTCCCACTCCTCTCTGAGGCCTTGAAGAGCCCCTTTTGGGTTGCTAACAGGTGACAGAGCTTCTTTTGGTCGAGAATGACAGTGACAGATACGTTGTGTGCCTGGAAATTTGTAAGTTACAGGGAGGGGAACCCACCCAAATCCCCAGCTATTCTCTGGAAGAGAGATCTTTGGCAGAGACCTCCTATCTACGTTTGCTTTCCTTTTAGTTTGATATTACTGTGGTTTTGTGGAGTAATACAAAGGCTGGAGAAACTCTGGCATCTGAGGCATCTGAGCCTCCAAAAAATCTCCTGTGGGATAGAAGGCATCAGACTCTGGAGACTAAAGGAGAAAAATATGAACCTCAAGCAGAAACCTTTCCAAAACCAGCTGCTGACGCTGTTGGATGCAGGACCTCCCAAGGTGTGCTAGGTACGGCACAGACATACAGGAAGGTGCCAAGCCCTGAGAAGGATTGAGTAAAGAAGACCATGAAAACCCTCAGACACAGAGCGGTGCGACCAGGTGCTGGGGTGCAGAGAGCCAGTTTTACTCTTCGCTCCCCTTTGTATTCAATTTCTATGCGTAACCTACCCCCCACTGTCTTCTCTGTGGCCCTAATTAGCAAGTTAGCTTGTTTCCTTTCAACACTGCGCTAGCAAGGGTCTTGAGGAAGAAAACTGCAAATCTGTCAGCACCTTCGAGCATATCAGTCCTCCGGTGCTGAATGTAGTGACAGAACATTTAAGAACATTCTTGCTAGCTTTTCTTTAGAAATAGATGGCAGGGAAGGGAGAAAAACAAATCAGTGCATCCTAGCAATTTGTTCAAATTTCCTTCACTCTCTTTGTGTCCATATCAAAAAATTAAGTGCTCCAATGATATTAAGATGCCTGGAAATACTACCAAAGGCAGCAAAAGAAAGCACCTGTTCTAGCTGTGTATATTTTGGGGATAGAGGGAGAAATGAATACTCCTTCAAGTTTAAAGCTTCTTTAATGAACTGCCTAGACTAGCAGAACTGCACATGCACAACGCACAGTGACGAAACACCAGGTAGCGTTTTAGGAACGGTCAATGATTGTGGGGAGGGGACCCCCGAAAAAACTCCTCAGGGCTCATTGCTAACTTGGTGCCAGAATCAGGAAGTGCAGACAGCTCCAAATACCGAACTGTGAAAACTCTGATTTCACAATCAGCATATGTGCTGTCCTAGCAGGTTAGTACATAAGCTGCTCAAATGAAATATAAACCATCTCTCCTACTGAGTAAGCACACTCCTTCTGGGCTGGCGTCACTGCTGCTTTGAAGAACACGATGGCATTATGGGCAAACTGCAAAGTCTCTCAGTGCCAGTGACACACAGAAGTTGGAAAGCTGAGTTTTGCAAATTAAGGATGCATTGTTCTTTGTCTTGCAAGGTATGAGTCACCCTGGAGAGCTGCAGCTATTTGTTCAAGAGGGAGACTCCACTCCACCACCCGTCCCCCTCCCCGCACCAACAAGGAATGAAATGAAAGAATTCAGCCTTGACCTTCCACTCTTTTGGCTCCCCTGTAAGAGACAGGCAGCCAGACTCGATGCCGCTGCAGTGTTTTCCCCTATCTCGAAGCACACTGCTAAAGCACAAACTGAACCAGCGAGGAAATCAGGGACAGATACCACGCGGGTGGGCAAACGTCACCCTTTGTCCCACTGTGCCCGGCCTCGGAGGCCGTGTGATGTCGGGCTGAAGCAGAGGGAAGGCACGCAGGGTGACAATACATGACATGCACTTGTCTATTCGCTGTATGGCACCGCAGTTCCTGCAGCTTCAGAGGCGCTAGGGAGAAGAAAGCAGGTCGTGCTGCCGCTGGGAGGGCACCTGCAGGGACCTGGACAGGGAGCAGGGGTGGGAGCTACCGGCAGAGTTATTGCTCCCTTATCCATCTCAGTAAACCCACACCTAGAAATCTCATCTCTCAGTTTGGAGGGGAATCCCTGACCTGTCCACACGGCAAACCCCACCTGACAGCAGAGACCCCCCGGTCCTGTCCCAGCTGCCCGCTCCCCAGGTCTTTTCCAGCCTAAATGATTCTTCGATTCTTCTTTGATTCTGTCTGCTGCTCTTGGTCCTGGCTACTGCTCTCCTCTCCGCTTTCCCTGAACCACTCCAGGATGTTAATGCCTCCCAGCTAATTAATTACTCGATCCTCACACTGCCCCCCGAGGAAGGGTATATCATTTCAGCAGAAGGAGAAACGGTGCACGCGGGAAGCAAGGCTCCGGTTCAGCAGAGCACTCAGGACACAGAGCTCAGCACTTGGCTGAGTCAGAGCGCATGTGAATTACCTGATGTCACCCTGGCAGGGAAAGTTCACCTGGAAAAACAGCTTGGGGGAGATGTATCCACTTTATCCTAGTTAGGTCACATCCTGGAAGCAGTCTACCTGACGCGTAGGACTCAGGTGGAGTACAGTGCTCACCGAGAAGCAGGTCCATTGGCCCATCTCACCACCCTGCTGCTGGTAGGAGAAAGATCTGCTTTCAGCCTGCCTTGGGCAGGCATGTCATGCCCTGGAAACGCAGATGTAGAAGTAGGATGCTAATTGTGTACAATGTTGTCTCCTGTTGGCCTGGCTCTTGGGGGAGGATTCATCCCACCTGAGAGAGCTGCAGTGTAGGTGTCTACCTCTGAGCTACTTGTCTAGACTCCCTTTATTGCCAACAGGGTAAAGCAGACACTGGTGGAGCGCAAGCCATTGCAACCTAAGGGAGACCTCTAAGCCAAGCCAGGTGAATCACACCCGAGGAACAGCTGTTTCTCTCCCCGATCGCAGATTCCAGACAACTGTGTCAGACGGAGACACACAAAACACGGATGTCTCAAGCAAGGTGAAATGAATCCCACCCTGGTTACACCTCCAAATTTTTCTTTCATGGGTGGAACAAGACAGAAGGAAGTGGCAAGGTGTCTCCTGGGCCAGGACCTGGAAGTCACACTGAGTCAGTATTTGCAGGCACAGGATTACCTGCACCTTCCTCTCTAGGGCAATACCCTCCATGCCCGAGGGCTGGATCCGACCCTGCTGGTCCTGCGAGGGGGCTGCTGATACCCTGGTGCCCGGGCCCTGAGCCACTGCCTTAGCGGGGCTCTGCCTTAGGGTGTTCAAAAAGGCGGGCGTGAGTTCACGGCCCAGCGAAGTGTTCCCTTGCTCTCTGACTACAGTTCAAGACAATTAAATATCAGGCTGAAAAACGGATTATTCCCACTGGAAAACACGTGTCTTAAATAAAGGAGCAGAGCTGAACGAGGGAGTCTCTGCAGTCAGCTGGGAGACACGGTGATAAAGGAATGACTACAGCGTGGCCCCAGGTATCTTAAAGGTTGCTCCTGATGATGTGAACTAATTACACCGCATTAAAGTTCTTTAGCCTACAGATAAACAAAAAGTCCTCATCAATCTTTTTTTTTTTTGATACTTTTGGTGCTCCCTCCCCTTTTTCCACATGAAAGTAGTGGAAGAAAAATCTTACTCTCTGGAGTTTACAGTCATTTTATCCACCACAAAACACTGACCTTGATGTGAACTAATTAGGATTGCAATAGATTATTAATACAAGTCAGTAAGGTGGAGTTCTGTCAGTATAAAAGAGGCCTTTGAAGATAACAGCCATTTACACTTCCATGATCTCATCCCAAGTGTGCAGAAGAAAGCCTATAAACTAATAAAGTAGAATTCATCTAGGGGCGTTCTACACACGCAGCAGAGTATCACCCTCCAAACTCTTATTCAGGGTGGCAAACGAAATCTGCTTGGATTCTTTTAAATGCCAACACAAACCAGGATTAAAACAACTTTTGGTCATAAGCAGATCTCTGATGATCTAAAGACACACGGGTTCATTTTTTTTTTTTGACTTAGAGAAAGGAAGTGACATATCAAATGCAACCTTCATACTTAACAGCTGAGGTCACCTTGAGAAAAATGATACTGAGCCCCGTGGTATGAAACCTCTCTCCAGAGTGCAGCTTTGATTTACAAGGTGAAGTAAGGTCTTCTTCATGTGAACGTATATTTGCAAAGTGAGTTTGATTTAGAATGGTGCATTGATTTTTTTTTTTAAAGTAAGTAACTAAGGAACTGTTGCTCCTTATAGTACTAAACCAAATATGACTTGTTGGAAACTCCATTAAATGATCTGCTCCTCTAAACTGTCAAGCTGGTTTTGAGGAGATCTGCAAAACCGAAATGGAAAATGAGTTAAGCCCAGAAGTATGTGCTGAAAGCCCCAACTCACCGGATTGTCAGGGGCATTCAGTCCAGAAATACATTTAAAATACCTCTTAAGAAATGCTTTGCTTCCTGTACGAAATCCCTTGGCACTTCCTGTTTAGCCGAGGAATGCATCGTCCTGCACCGGCGGCCGTCACAGATCCCACGCAAGCCGTGGCACCGGTGGGTGGCCAGAGGACGCCTGCCCTGGCCCTCTGGTGAAGCAGGGAGGCCAGAGGAGTGCAGCTGGAGGATTAATGAAGGATTAAGAGGAAGGTAGAGACCCATCTCCTTGTTCGACCCTTCTCCGCAGCTGCGGGAGCGCTCGAGGCACACGCTCGGTTCAGCTCAGCTTGCGTGCGAGCTCTGCGGGCCATGCTGAAGCGCTGTACTGCTCGATTTCAGAGCGGGCCGGATCTAAACCCGAAGGGCAAAAGGTACAGGCGGCACGAGCTGTGAAGTGAAAAGCGCTTCTCGCTACAGCGCTGCTGAGGATGGCAGCGAGAGGCAACCCCGCTCCCGCAGGGCAGCGAGCACGTACCCGCGCTTGTCAGAGACCGGCTGTAAGCCCTGGATGGTGTGCAGGTGCTGCTACCAAATGGGTGGGGTAAGGAGGAACGGCATTCAAGGAAAGCTGATCCAGTACAGAAAAGAAGTGTCAACACACGTCAAGTGTTGCAAAATGGCCCGGTATGGAAGGAAAAAGTAATTCTCAGTATTAAAACAAACAGCTGCTGTGTTGCCAGGCTGAAGATTTCTTTTGGGAATAGGAAGATGTACGATGTTTGATAAAAATAACAGCCTTGTTTCACGTTCTGCATAAAACATCTTAAAAATTAACCACTATACCTTTAGTGTACTAAATAATTTGGAATGACTTGAAAAATCCAGCTTGCTATAACCTCTTTTCAAATTACACCATGTGACCAGCCTGTCTGCTCAGAAATACCGTATAAAATTATTGTTCTCTCTTTTGGCAGTTATGAACTTATGAAACACTGACACATCAAAAAGCTTCTAGAAACTTAGCTAAACACAGCTAAACTCCATCGCATGTGCTGAACTGAGCAGTTTTATACCACTGCGGCATGGAGAGTAAGATCACTAGTCATTGTTATAAGCAAAAAGAAGTTTTTTCCTTTTCAGAAACTATCTCAAAGCTAAACATAATCTTAATATGCAAGCAATCAAATATTAAACAAGTATTGTTTTCTTTCATAAAGAACACAAGTAAGAATAAAACCAAACAAAGGCATTTACATTTAACCTGAAAATCCACTGCGATGGCAAGAAAGTAAGCTATTTTAGGTTATAGATTACTGGCTTGGTCAGGGAAAAAAAAACCTTCATAAGTTGCCCTAATTGAAATATCTTTATGTCTGCATTTTCAAAATTAAAAAAAAAAAAAAAAAAGGCAACATTTTGAAACAATACATTGAAATTCAACCAGAAGTCATAAATTTGCTGTTGCTGTTTTGCAGTTGTTGATATTTTGGAACTGCCAGTAAGACAAAACAAAACCCCCTTCCACTTATGTATGCAGCTCTTTAATCTGTTCAAATTAATATGCTGTATTACTCATTTTTTCCCCGACGTGATCCTCAAATGATCGCCTAGCTGCACTTGCATTAGTCTCTCCTGCCAGTGAATTAAATGTGGAGTGGTTTATTCCCCTGTCCTCCAGCAGCTCTTCCCCCATCCTCACATGCTCGTTCAGCCAGTCTGAACTTACAGATAAGCTGATGACGAGACACTAGAAGGCAAAAACAGACAATTACCTAGGCAAATGTTTGAAGGATTTGGGCCCTGGGGCAAAAATGCTGTTTACTAAAGACTGAAAGTGCCATTTCTACTTAGTACAGCGGAGTGTGTCTGAACTCAGCAGTTCTGGATAGTGGCCACCAGTGGACTCAGAGCGAGGTTTATAGGTGCGAGATAACATCACACTCCTGTCTGCATTTCATCACCGCAGGGCCTTTCTCTGTGTTCTGAAACAAAGGCATGCAAGTACCAACAGAAGTAGACTTCACCATCTGTCTTTATGTTCACTCATTGCACAGTTAATCATTTATTTTTATGCTGAAGACCACCCCGACAAGGTGCAAGGGCAGATCCTCGGCTGGCCTACGTGGTAGAGCAATGCCAACTCACGCTGGCTGGAGATCTGTCTCTGGGTCTAAGTCTGTGCCTTTCAAAACTCGCTGGATACGAGCAGGGTTCTAGTGTTGCCCCTTTTCCTTCCTATTTCCCTCCTCAGAAGGCGCTTTGGGGGAAAGAAGAGTGGTAAGAGTCAAGAGGAGGAGGAACGAGAAGAGAGAGCAGCTCTGCATTTCAGGCCGCCCTCCCACCCGCCGCTCCACACACCCACCCCTGCCCGCACAGCCACCACGGTGGGACCAGCAGCAGCCCTGCCAAAAATGGAGGAGTTCGGGAGATGGAAGGGAAAGCGTATGAAAAGGAAGTGGGAAAGCACAGCCGGTCTCTCACGCATACGGATGGCCCCAGTCACTACCAGCGGCGTGGTGCACATCTGCTGGCACCGCAGCACGTCTGCCAGCTGCGGAAGCTCAGCTCGCCTTTGCTTACATGTGGCAAACAGGTATGTGGAGACAGTCTGGAAGGCCACTCGGCATTTTCGGGCTGTTTCAGCAGTAGTGCAAACTCCCGCTCCAGTGAAATGCTCAGCCAAATGCCTCCTGTCTGACTCGGTGAAAAATGACCATTAACGTACTTGGTGGAAAAAGCCTGTGTGGGACAGGTCTGCCTCCCTCTGCCGCTCACCCTCAGTGGGAAGAAGGGCACAACAGGAAAAGGCCCCAGTTTAGGACCAGAAGCATCACCCGACCTGAAGAGAGCTAGAAAACAAATCTGACTTCATTGTGACACAGCACTTTGAAAGACAGCCAACAGCAGAGTTTCCAGAGGATGCACATCTGAGATACCTGAGCAAAAGAACTGGAGGAGGAAGAGTGGATGAAGGGAGGCCACAACAGCAAAGACAGATGACCAAGACAAAACCCCCTCTCCTGCCTTCACCTCAGGAGTTAATGGTGTCTGGAGCCAGGCTGACCCTCCACCCAAGCTGAGCCACTTCAGTGCCAGGAAGCAGAGGATCTCGGCCATGCTGGCATCTGAGCCCAGCACCTTTCACAACCTCCGAGATCTCAAGAAACGTCCCCACAGTGCTGGGTAAATGACACAGGTGCTAGGCAAACTGATAAGGAGCTATTAATAGCACTAACCCAGCTGGAGGTAAACTTCTCAGAAGGTCTGTGAAAAACTAGGTGCTCATCTCCCATGCACAGTCCACCAGGCACGGTCCTACAGCATAAGTCCTCAGAGACCAAGCCTTAGTCACATTTAACTGCCAGGGTCAAGCTATACTTTTCATAAGCACTCCACTGCCTTTGTTTTGTAAATACATTTTCCCTTAAAGAAAAGAGGGGCATGTTGCCTCAAAGCATTGGGAACTTGTCTCGTAAGGAGACAGCATTTCCTCAGTCCTCCCTTTATTTTTTTTTCCTCCTTCTTCAAATGTGAAAAATAAGTTGTATGACAGCCTTTGGTGGAGATGTGTGCAACAAGGCCCTCATTGTCTCAGACAGGTGTGAGATTGGAATTGATTCAGCGCCAACAACCCCAGTATCAGAGCCAGCTCTGTGAGCTGAAAACATACACCAACCATCCAGTAATACCGCTGCAGCCAGCCAGAGACTCAACAATTTAAGGCTTAACACACACACAACATAAATCAGATGAGGATGTACCAGCCAACCGTCAGCTTCTTGGGCAGATGCCTGCAGACCGTCTGTGCAGATCAGACCTTGCCTGTTTCGGTTATTGGAAACATTTTTTTTTTTCTTCATATAAAGATGAGAGGCTGGGTGGAGCAGCTAGCTCAGACACATTTACATTTGTCCTATCTTGCCCCAACAGCCCTCCTTTGCTTGCTGTTTGGAGGCAGGACTTCTTGTAAAGTCACTTTATTCCAAGTGCAGGAGGGAAGGAATTACATCTTGGGGAAATGTTTAATGTACAAATACAAAAATCACATGGACACGCTTTCAGTGCGCACCACCCTCAAGAAACAAAACCATTCCCTTTCCATGGGAGTTTAGGAGCCTCTGAACATGATGAAACAAGCACAAGAATTAGCACAGCTGGTTTTCTTTCTTTCTTTCCTTTTTTTTTTTTNTTTTCTTTTTTTTTTTTTTTTTTTTTTTTTGTTTCACGGATGCGTTTCCTTCACTTTTCCAGGAAAACCTGTTTTTGCACTCTCTCCTCCCTGCCTTTCCTTCTCTCACCTGCTTCACCCCAGCAGCCCCTGAGCCACGTCTGGCTGGGTTACTCACCCGGCGAGGGCACGGGCGGGCAGCGCCGGTGCAGCCGACGGCTCAGCCGCACGCAGGACGGGTCCCACGTGCCGCCCCGCCACGCCGGTCACGCAGGGGTGACCCAGCGCACACCTGGCTCTTTTGCTGTGCCCCAGGCTGCCGGCGAGCTCTGCGCTGCCTGCTTTCTCCCTGCGCTCCTCGTGATGGGGCCTGCCCGCACCGCAGCAGAGGAGCAGCGTGACGGTGCGCTGGTGGCACACGAAACGCGTGGTCCCCTGCCACGTCCATCTGCAGGGCTTACCTGTTGGCCGGGCGATGGGAGTGGGCTTGCAAGGGCGGTGGCTGGGGAGTGCCACCACTGCAAGAGCCTGGCACAAATGGCCAGGAATGTGCTTAGAAGCTGAAAGAGGGGGTTTCAAAACAGTGTTTGCAGAGGAGGGTAAGAAATGGCAATCTGCTAGCAATCTAGGCAAGCGTTAGTTGGCAAATCTTGGTTTGCACTCATTTGAAATATCTGAGTCCCTTTTGTGTGGTACTTTTTCAAGTTAATACAAGAGTTCACTCTTATAATGTATGGCAGAGCAGAACTGTTTTCTGGTTGATACCTTCCCCCATAAAGTAATTAATACCGAGTCTGAATTTGCACATGGTTTTGCATGTAAAATTGCTCATGTATATATAGGTCTCAAGGATATCAAAGAGACTGTTGGTTTGAGCAGTTATTCACGTGCTTTACTGCAGAATGAGGATCGTCATTTGGACTTGGGATTTTTAAAATTAGATGTGCTTCAGTAACCTTATGCAATGAGAAAAATCATCATAAACGCCATACTTGTTCAGCTAGCTGTAAATCATCATTACACTAATAAAACAAAGCATTTCTGACAAAACGTCTTTTCTACAGTTCAAAGGATATAACAATTTACAGCAACTTCTCTGAATACTGGAAACTTATCAATGAGCAGAGCAGCGAATATATACAACTTTCTGCTATGAGAATGATTTTTGGCTTCACTATTTTTCATTGGTAATGATCACCTGAACTTGATCCTCAAGAAACAAGGGAACCTTAACTGGCCAAGTCATTCCTAAAAGCTTTGGTAATTGTAATTATTTAAAAATGCAAAGGATGTAAACCACAATGGTTTAGATTATAAAGTGTGCCTAGTGATCCGGTTCCATTTTTGGGTACCTAATCAAAGACACACAAAGCATCCCTTTTTGCAGAAATCCAGGCTCCTTGAAAGTGCCTGGAGTTGAGCACCAAAACCTGGAAGCTCTCAGAATCACCAATCTTGAACTGATTATCTTGCCCAGTACAGATAAACGAAGTAAACCTCTGAAACAGACCTAGGCATTTACTGTTAGAAATTGAGCTGACCTTCAGAGCAAAACCACAATTTTTTAATGGATCTATTTCCTATGCTTTTGTTTTTTGATGCTTTTAAGTGAAGAGATGTATATATAGAATGAAAATGGTCAGATGGAGGCAATCATCCATTTGACTATATAATGTGTACTTCCCCACATAATTGATTGTTTTACAGAGAACATCCAAGAACATTGTTCTTTGCATGCGAGCAATCTCCATTTATAGGGGCCATAATATACTGAACACATAGGGAAAACTTATAAATAAGTTTACTAAGGGTGTACTGTGTACTCAGTCATGCAGGGAGATCATCAGTACATCAGCCTGCGGGAGACCCATGCACAGACCCATCGAGCCGAAGTGGAGCTGGAGTCGTGGAGGAGAAAAATGGGAAGGTCTGGTGGGTTCACCTGGGCTTAGGGACTAACTTGTGTATTATTCTCCTCGGTTTTCTCCTCCTTTGTTTTCTAGGCGGCTCTGCTCTAACCCCCCACCATTTCAGGTTTGGAAAGGTTCAATACAGTACTTGAGGGAAAATAATACATTCAATTACAAAATCAAAGTGGTATCTTCTGGCACATGGGCAGCATCAGCTGAATAATAAGCTGGTTTCAGTGGGTGTTTGTTTTTAGGGTAAGGAGTTCTTATTTATTTTTTGTTTGTTTTATTTACCATGGGAGGTAATTTGAGCTCTGGTATCAAAACATGTCATGTTCTGCCAAGAGAGGATTAAAGCAGAGAATGCTATGGAAAGAAACTGGATTTGTCAGTAAAGAACCAAGAGAGATTTTATTTACCAGAGTTTTGCAATCAGCGCTTTTAATCTTCATCACAATTGGGCTATTCAAAGGCCAAGAATATGCTTCAAGGGCCAGTAAGAAATAACCCAAAAACCAAGGAGTAGCTTCCTCAAAGGCTAAAATGCTATCAAGCACATGGCCACCTCCAAGGTTCATGACACTGGGAGCACCTGCCTCTGGGGCAGGCAGGATATTTGCTTTAGTCAACTTGAGCATGCCAGTGCAACAGGCAAGATTTGGCGGTGGGCAAGAGAAGCGGTGAGATAGGATAAGGTGTTCCCATGGAAAAGCAGGAGAGCCCTGACACGGCTAATCTCAAGAGCAGATAGGAAATGTCACGGAGGTGCAGCGTGGCTCAGAGGAGGCTGCGTGAAAGTTGCCATCCCGAGAGATGCTCAGCCTTTGCTGCCACCCCAGAAACGGGCAGGCAAGACCCAGAGGCTCCACCTCGGAAAGGTGCCTCCAGCACTGCTGTGCCACGGGAGAGCTGAAGAAGCGAGAAGCGAGCCTGAGGAATTCACTCTTGCCTCTGACCAGCATGGTGACTACTGAGAGCACTCGCACTGGGCTGGAAACTTGAGTGCACCTACAAGATTCCTGCACTGAGTCAAGGAGTGCCTCTGCTTTTGCAGCGATATAACGGAGCGGGGAGTTTGGTGGCTGATTCAGCAAGGGCAAAACAAAGCACAACAGAGAGAATCACTGTGCAAGTTAAAAGCTGAAACAGGGATACTTGTTCCTGCCTGCAAGCTCTGTTTCTCTTAGTGGTATCCATCAGCTCGACATTGTTCTCATGTGGTAAAAGACATAGGCTGATTAATGATAAATAAAACTGGTTGGGCATGAGCTGCCAAAATTTATCAGTGCCCAAAAGATTCAGCTAGAGAGCTAGAAGCATTTCCAAAGGCATCTCTGTAGTTGTCACTGATTTCTTGGGGGCCAAGATGCTTGGCCACTACCAAAAATCTTGCTAAGCTTTCCTAAAAACTTTTTGAAACATCAAGTTCCAAACAACTTGCCAAGTGGTACGCAGAGTTACTTTGACAAACCTTAGAACAAAACACAGATCTCTAAGCTCCTTTCCTCCTGCTTTGAAACCAAGGTTTCTTTGTCTTTAGTATAGTTGTCCTCTAGGATGCTCCGTGCTGAGGACAGAAGAAAAAAAAAAACAACAGAAGGAAAATCTGTGTAAGTGGAGATGTTGCTTGGGGACTGAAAACATATTTGCTGCCTTATCTACTGCTTTTTTAATCTCAGGAAGTGCCAGGCAATTGGAATATGAAGATTGGTATCTTTTAAATATATCGACACTTGGAAATCTTCTGGATTAAACACCATTACATAACTCTTTCCATTAGGGCGTTAAGCTGATGAAAAAGCCGAGCTGTTTCAAGCCCTTGTTTTTCGAGAGCTGCCTGCGAAGAGGCAGGCAGGGCTCCTCAACCAGGCTGGTGCCCCGCAGCTGGGCAGGCTGCCTGGAGCCGGGGCAGGCACCGAGGAGCTCGCTTCCTCACCTTGCTCTGCCCCGGGTGGGACCGGGCTGGGGAGGCTCCGCTCTGCGGCCGGAGGGGATGAATCCTCGAGGTGCCTCCTGCCACCCCGACCTGGGAAGGTTTTCTCCTCGGCAGGCCAGGCGCGAGGTTTGCAGCCCCCGCTGCCTGCACGTGGCGCCAGGTGGAGCTCACGCCGGTGGTGCCGGCGCTGGGGAGCTGGCTGAGGTCTCTCCTGGGAGCACCTCTGGGGTAGTGCAGCCCAGCCGCATCCTATATTGGGCACTTACATAACATAGCAAGATCCATCTTAAATTACACCTTTCTGACTCTAATCGCCCCCTGGAAAGCTGCCAGGGCTGCGCTGATACGTGGGAACCGTATTGCACTTTCCAGCCTAAATTCAGTGATGGCCAGTTTACAGAATAACCACTTGCTCCTGAGCCAGCGTTGTCCTTTGACGCAAACGGTGCTCCTCCCTCCCTGGTGTTGAGCCTCTCTGCTGTGTTTATTGACTGCAATTATCTTCCCTCTCGGCCTTTGTTTTGGTGCCCTGAATAAAGTTGGCTCTGCTAATCTCTTCTTAAAGTGAAGTCTCTATTCCTCCTGCCACACTAACAGCCCCCTTTGCACCCAGTGCCATTTGAGTTAATTTTTTCTTGAACACTGGATGATCATGGCTTTATCCAAACCTCAGATGAGATTTTCCTAAAACTTTCTATTTTGCTGTGAATACAGTATCCCACCTATGGTGTCTCAGAATGGCAAAACTAGTGGCCTGCTTCTCTCAGGTGAGAAGGCGCTGAGGAGGCGATGCTGGAACGAAGTTTTCTAACCCCAAATGGAGGGAATTCCTCAGGACCGCTCTCGTTTCTGGGCTGCTTCTGGCTATAACAACCCCTCTCTTATGTCACACGGAACCAGCCCTGCAGACCACCAAAGCTTGGCAGAGGTAACGCATCACGGTAACAAAATTTTATCCCTGTCAAAATTAATATTTGGAGAGGACCCAACTGGTGTTAAGGACTTCACAAATCAAATGAAAGACATGCACCTTGCTGCAAGGAGCCTATTTCCACATGGGACGAACTGGCGAAGTACAAAGCAATGTGAAGAGCTGGAGCCAAGAAAGAACGAACACTATGAAGCTGAGGGTTATTTAGTTATATCACACACCTCTTGCATATATTTTTACCATACTGATATTTACAAACCATCTTTTTCTATTCTGTAGAATACATTCTATATATACTACAGCCTCATGAATGTTCTCCAAGATATAGATATGGAGGGTGTTAGTTTCAGAGCAAAACGAGAAGTCTTGCTTGGCCAGAAGTGCTACACATCTTACTTTTCTGCTTCTGCAAATGGCAACGAGTCACAATTCTGGTACTTCCTCTCAGTTTATGCTTTTGAGCAAACTTCCCTAAAACATGCTCCAGTTTAGTCAACACAAGTAGCTCTGGACATAAACAGTAGCACCTGCAGAGCTACAGGATGGACTCAGACACCCTTCAGTAGGAGGTCTACATATATTTGTTAGTAGGTGTCATGAAAGAGGAATGATTTTTCCCCAGAGTGGAGTTCTGTTAAACTGAATGAGAGCAGAATTACTTTGAGTAAGCTAATCTGCTTCACATACCGGTGTGCACATCTCTTCATATGCAAGCGGGTTTATGACACAACAAATAAATAGCAGGGTGAGTCTGCTACTGATGACACTGTACCCTTTAAAAAGCAAAACTGCTGAGGTTATTCATGGCAATATTAAAGTATTATCTGCTGAGACATATATGTGAATCAAAGAAATGTATTGTACTTCCAGTGAAAAAGTATTTCTCTCTATAAAATCTCCTTTTTGACAGAGCCAGCTGGAAATATTCCAGCTAAACAGATCAGCTTTGCAAAATATTTTCTGAAAACACCACTCATTCGGCAAACTTCTGTGACCCCCTGGTGGCCGTGGCACTCAAGCTCTGGGTCCATGGCACCAGGGTGGCTTCACCTCTCCTTCTCCCGGCATCCTCCTGCCTTGTCCCCATGTGCTCCTGGCACATTGGCTGCCCACCCCCGGTGTCTCCATCAAAAGGGATGTCCCTCGGTCGCTCACAAAATTCAGGCAGCCCGGCTTACGGTGCAGACATGTTACTCTGGGGCTGGGGAGGCGAGCTCTGCACATCCAGGAAAAAGCACCGGAGCATCGCACCCCTGGCCACGCTGCTTGGAAATGACATCAGGGCAGCCAGCGGCCACCCGCCGCTACCCTGCTGGTCGGGGAAGGCGGGAGCGGTGCCGATAGGCAGGGTGCCAAGCTCCGGCGGCACCCGCTTGACACGCTGGGCATGTATTTGGGGATGCAGAGGTCAGGTGGTTAGTCAAGTGGGAACATGATGATGATACATGTGCCGAGGGAACGACCGGGAGAGGCAGACGCGGCCCGCGAGAACGTGAAAATATAGGCATTTAGCATATTGCACAAGGGGAAGGGCTGGCGAGCCTGGGATCCTGGAGCCTGTTTATCTGTCCTGGCAGGGAGCTGCGCGCACGCCAGCTAGGATTCTCCAAAGCGCCCGAAAACTGCATTTTGCAGCAGCGAAAGACGGAGGCAGAGCCACAGCCCCGCGCCTGCTGCCAGCCGCTGGAAGGGCTGCCCTGCGCACGCTTCTGGCTCTATTAACCTACGGCCTGCTAAGCTGATTCAGAAGTGGAAATATTAAAAATTGGGGCAGGATGCAGTTGTAGCAAGAACAAAGCCGTCTTAATTCCCCACGCTTAAACACCGCCCTTGACTCCACTACTGCGTTTCCCTGGTTCATGGGAACCCTGATAAACTCGGGCTGTTTTTGGTGGAGTGAGATTACGATAGCAAGGACCTTGAAACGTCTCCTCAACAAAGCGCATTGCACCTGGAGGAAGACAAAAGGCTGGCTTGTAACAAAATAATCTCTCCGTCTTTATGTTTCTTGCTAATTCAAAGAGCTGATCTCGACATGATCTCTGTTACTTTGCTATCGGTGCTAGTTCTGTGCTTTGGTTAAAGATCTGTCAGCAGTTTTATTACAGACTCTTGTTTCCAGGGATTTCAGACTTGGTCATAAAAGCGTGGTCCCAGCTGAAACTTAACATATAAGGTTACAAAACTAAAAAAAAAAAAAAAGAAGGAAAAAAAGTGAGCGAGCAAGCTCAAGTATTTTTAAGGCTATAAAAGTGTAAACAGAAACAGAAGCATGCAGCTTAAAGTGATTACAATGATTGTTTGCTTTCCCCAGACAGGAAAAATAGCTTTATTTTATTTATTTTTCTAACCTATGGGTAATTAATAAATCACTAGTTGGAAGCATTCTTTGGACTAATTTGAAAAAAAAAAAGATTGAATTTATTTAATTGTACACATTTTTGGATGATATTTCTAACCCCCTCATTTACTTATGTTATGTATTAGCTCAACGTTATTGACTCAAAAAGAATACCTTCTCAGGCTGATGACTTATACATTTAAAATATTTCTACTGGCCCTTAGAAAAATCATACTATAAAGGAGCCATATAAATTCATATTTTTAAAACTCTTGAATTATGGATCTACCTACTCCAGTTAACACTAACCACTGTAAAATCACTAATTATGTATTTACTGTCTGGTTTAGCCTGGTGTTAGAAGAAGCTCAACCATAATATATAGAGAGACAGATTTACATTTATTGCACATATAAATTTCAATGCTCATCGAGGGTTTTACCTAAACTTTCATAAATAACCCAGCACAGCTCACATAGCTCTATTTTCTTTTCCTCTCTGTGCAGAGGAAGGGGTGAGTTAGGGATGAAGTGTTAGCTGGCTTTTGAGCTCTAACTGAATTTCCTTACTCTGCGAGTGTAGGTCAAACCCTTTGACACGATACGCTTGGTACTTGCACAAAGTAATCTTTCAAGTTAAAACATGTGTGATGTGGTGGAAGCCTTCTCTCCCCTTCGGTTCCCCTTTTGTCTGTGAATTGGTTATGGTTAGATCTTTTAAATGAACAGGTGTACTTGCTCGCTTTTTGTGATACGGAAGAAGCATAAAACTCGATTATAGCAATTTATGGTCTCCTAACTTGCTTGGACTTGTATCCATGACACAAGCAGCTTTATGCTCAAATTCAAGACTTGGTAAAATAGGAAGTTAAAATTAACCTCAATCCTTTTATAGATGAAAACCTCAACAAATAAACAGTGGTTTAGTGGCATGGCAACCTGCCCCTTTAAATCCAAGAACTAGTCTGAGATGTCTATTTTGAGTTAGTTTTGTTTTTAAAAAAAGATAATTAGACTTGGATGAACAGAGGAGTAGCCTGTGATTCATACTGGTGTGAGTTAAAGCACGGTGCAAGGCTACTACTGAGAAGCTAGCAATGTATGGGCTTTTTGTGCCTTATGCCTATGTAAAAAGCATCCCGTGCTCTCTTCAGTGAGAGAGTTTTAATAAATGCGTTTCAGGATGCGAGGACGTACATGCCAGTGTGGTAAGAGGGTGGAAAGGGTCAGAAGCATTTCATTCTGGGGGCCTGCGTTCTGAAACGTGATGCTGTTGAGTAAAAATAAAAAGCATGAAAACACCCTGACTCCCCAGAGACCCCCCATCAGACCAGCCTGACACCCAGCCCTACTCTGAACACCGAGCTGAAGCTCCTTGCCTCCACAGCCCTTTCTCCTCGCTGCAACAGTGGGGCAAAGATGAGCCCTGCGAGCCTAAAGGTGCCCACGGCAGAAGGAGCCCGGCACCAGAGAGGCTTCGTGTTGAGGATTATTTCACCGGTAGCGACTGCAGCCTCAGCAAGTTGCTCAGGGGGCCCTAGGATAAAGTGCAAACTGGGGAGGCAGAGGCAAAGGGGAACTCAGGGTAAGCTTCGGAGGAGGGCATCGATGAGGAAACGCCAGCAGTTCAACTGGTGCCGCCTTCGGAGCTACGTTGGCAGGTGAAATGCATTAAAACCGCGTTCGTGAAGAGCAAAGCAGAGCAAGGTACTAAATATATTACTGGAGAGAGCAGCTGAGCCCCCAGATGGGCGTGAAGCCGTCCCAGCGAGGGACCTCCACGCGGAACAAGGGGAGAGGGATACGCGCCGCCGAACCCGATACTCTGCTAAGCATATAGTGTTCCCGAGAAGCCGAGGAATGCACGTCTGCGACCGATACCTCCACCCACGGAGCTGCAGGCTGCCGAGCAGCCGCGACAGCACGGGCACTTGCTTTTGCAGGAGCTGAGCTGCACGTAGGGGAAGCCCAACGTGGTCTGCTCTGCAGCTCAGAAAACCCAGGGAGGCGAGGGTCAGGGGCTGGCAAGGTGCAGGTTTAGACCAGGAAGGGAAGGCACTGTGTGGTCCTTCCACCTTTTTGCTTGTTTGTTTGCTTTTTCCCTGCCTCTTTTTACAATACAGTGTGTGACAATGTGTTGGTTTATTTCCCGTGCTTCTCAAAACTGCCCGTTTCTGCTGCCAGTGAAGTCAACAGCAGGTTTGCAGTAGATGTCACTGGGCAAAAGACCTCCCTAGTCCTGGGAACAAAAGGATGCAGCAAGCATTGCATTCTGCAAGTGATAACCTTTTCTGTGTGCAAAAAAGTGTACCCTGGTTTTAAAAATGAACGCCGAAAAAAGAACTTATTGCAGGAATTGATGGTAATTCTCTCTCCCCAGAGCACCAGCAGAGAACCTTGACTATAACCATTTCATTCTGGCTGGAAGAGCAGAGGAAGACTCCACTGGGAACAGCCCTTACTGCAACAAGCACCGTGCTGCACCCTCGCTTCGGGGGCATCTCACGGTGAACCTGCATCTTGATAGGCATTTTGCAAAATGTGTTATCAGCTGACAGTGTAGTGACCTGGTTCTCTGCTTACTAAGTTGCAGCTGATTTCAGTGGCAGATTTGATCTCAGCAGTGACAGACTCAGCTCCAGCACTGGCAGATAAGGTTTCAAAGTGAATTGCTTGGTTTCATTGGCATCATCCGAGCCTGCATCTCAGAGGAAATCAGACTTCGGAGTCACTGTTTTGCAGGTTTTTGTTCAAATACAACCCAATGGATAACCACCAGCCCCAGAAATATGTTCAAACCAGCCTGCCCATATTTAGGTCTTGGCTCTAAGAGGTCTTCTTCAGGGGACAAAGCACTTTGTAAAGTTCTCTTTGCAACTGTCTCTCTGGGAAAGGTCAAACCAAGGCATTGACGTCATTTCTCTCTCATTCAAGCACACAATTAATTGATAACTACCCATCAAGAAATACACCTACACGCATGAATAGGCCTATGATAATGTACCTTTGCAAGAAAACAGAGACTTGCAAGGCATCCACGTGTCTTGGGACGGCCAAAAAGATAGATGGGGGCAAGGGGGGAAGCGCCTCCGAGCCCCAGAGCTCTCAGTGGGGCCGGGCGGGCACTGGGCAAGCAGGGGGAGGATTTCGGGTACTTACCCTGAATCTGACTCTGAGGCTGAGGGTTAAAAGCAGTGGTGTGGTTCAAGGAGGCTCGTGGGTTGGGTGTGGGGGCTGGGTGGTGTGGGCTGACCCTCATGGCCGTACGACGCAACTGCTCCAGTTCACTCAGGCGCTCTGAAAAGGACAAGCTCCCGGGCTTTGTCTGCTCATCTAGTTTCTGACGATGTCCTATTGTGGGAGGGGGGGGAAAAAGATCAGAAAATCTCACTGATACATGAGGTCGGTTGACTTTTTTTTTTCCTTTTTTTTTTTTTTTTTTTTTAACCCCCTCATCCACTGGCAAAGTACCTAACCAGCTAGCAGCTATCCGAAATTAAACTGAAACCACCTCTCTGCAAGAACACGAGACACAAACAAGTCATGCATTGAAACCGTATCACAGGGCAGCCCAAGACATGGCCTACTCTGAAAAACCAGGTCCACTGAAAATTGCAGTGCCTTCCTGCTGCACCTCACTGCACCGGGAGAGGAAGCATTTTCGGAAGGGGTAACGTCTGCTGGGATGAATAGAAGGAGGAAACTTGGGGTGGCCCCTGTGCTAAACCTGCATTGGAGTAACTCATCAGAAATTCAGTCCCAGACTGCCGTGAGGTACCGTAATTAGACAAGTACTATGGGGCTATAATATAACAAACCCAAACAAATCCCATTTTTGGATCTTTTAGCAATGGTTTTACAGACAGAAATACTCAAGAAACACCAGAAGCTGGCAGAATTGCAGCTGCAGGGTCATGAAGTCTCCCTCGGTGGCACTGGGAGCTTCCAAAATGTGAAGTCCCAGCAGACACCCAACCCTAAGAGAGCAGGTGCTGACATTACAGCGCAGGCTGATGTGGGAGCTATGGGGCCCCGCACGCCCCAGGGCAGCCCTTGGAGCACGGCCCCCAAGATGTGCTGTTGCTGAGGCCCCATGGACTGCGGGGGATGGGGAAGGAGCTGGAAAGGCCCAGCTCCCGCACAGCATCGGGGCACAGCCAGGTTCGGCCGGAAGGGCAGAGACCTGTCTCATCACGGGCAGGATTGGTTTCAAGATAAGCCTTAGCTAGCAGCAATGAGCAGTAGGCAAGGAATAAGGTAATGCATTTCTAACTGCTGCCCGTGAGTGCTCTCTGCTCTGGGATCCTCCATGTGTAGCCCTGTCACAAAATGCCGTGTTGCTCAGTGACCACAAAGGCTGTGTACAGAGTGTGCACGAAGGATGTCTCATCTGCTGCAGCACTTGCTCTCTGGTAGGCATGATGAAAACACAACATTTATATCCTTGTTTCCACCCTCTTATGAGTTAACCTATTGACTTTTTCATCTTAAAGATCACAGGAATCAGCCCTTTAGCAGAGAGACCAAAAGTGGACTCACTCTGGAACACAAATTGTCATTCCAAAGATGCTCTTTGAAATGGAGGGCAAGATACTGACTGCAGTGGCACTGTAAGGAAATATCCCAACCCCACCTGTATTCACTCAATGAAGTAGGATCCCCAGCTCCAAGGAGGTCACTTTCGTACCTTCTGCTTGGGACCTTAGTGTGGAGCCGTGGATGTCATCATCCCTCCTTTTCTCCCAATCCCAATTCTGCACTTTGCATTTGTCTCAAGAAATCAGCTGCCTTGTGAATCTTTGTGGCTTATCCCTCCCCCTTTCTTCCTACAGGAAAGGACACTGTTACCCTGATGTGAACACATCTCCACTCTCTAGCCCAGAGGTGAAACGAGTGGACATATATAGTTCTACTTTCTCCCTTGAAGAAGGTGGCATTACCCATGGTTTCTGCCAAATACCATAGTTTGCTGCCTATCTGCTCCTGATTTTCACTGTCTGAGCATCTCTGCGCAAGGAGGTTGCCAATGCTGCTCCTGTGGCAAGTCCTCTCTGAGCTCACGGCTACAGCAGTGAAACAGATCGGCACAAAACTCCCGAAAATAATCCACACATCCCCATAGTATTTAACATCTAAACATTTATAATCACCCAGCTTCTAATTCTGCATATCGGTGAATAAGCAACAAGCGATCTCTGAAAAGGTCTGTATGTCCCTTACTCTACAGTGCGCTCTTTCATGACACCCTAACAGCTTAATCAAGACACAGGACCGTTTTATACACTAAGGGAAAAATGTACATTTAAAAGCAGTTCCCAGTAGCTGCATTTCTAAAATTAAATTTTATAACTTGCATTATGGTTCCAAATCTCAGTGGCTCGGCATTTCTTCCTGTTGCCAGGCCCTTTGGCACAGCTTGAACTGTCTCAGATTCCACACTGTGCTATAAATTATCCCAAGAGGGGAAAAAAAATTAAAATATAAAAAGACATATTATATAGCAGTGGTTTCATCGTTAAAGAGACCCATTAGGGCTTCCAAAAAAAAAAAAAAAAAAGAAGGTGGTGGGGGAGGAGGAAGATGAAAAAGACTTTTATCTGACATTCTGGTGTGTCAAGAACAAACACTTTGTTTGCCAGCAGTGCGAAACTGGACGCTGCCTCAAGCCTCGGGTTCCTGACACTGGACTTGAACGCGAACACGCAGAGTCATACAAGATATGTAAAATACCTCATACATTCGGATTAGTTTAAGCTTCAGTGGGCTGAACCAAGGGCTTGCGCAGCCAAGACTCAGATCCTTCCAAATCCGTACCCCCCAGTGTAATTTATTCCTCATTTCACATTCACTTCAGCCATTTTCTGCTTTTAAGTCAGCAGCCTGAACTCCCCGTACCCTGCTTTCTCCTCTGTGGCCAGGTGCTGCCCTCCCGGCACCCCGCGCTGCGGCTGCCCGGCCTGGCCCAGAGCTGTTGCATGGCCCCGCGGCCTAGCGCTGAGGCGAGCAGCTCCCGCGCTCAGGGCTGCGCTCAGGCCAGCGAGGCAACAATTATCGTTCCCCTCAGAAGCTCGTCCAGGCGCTACATCTGCGCCTGAATTAATGAATTAACCAGAGGCGCAGCGTCCTCCCGAGGTCACCGCGGGGCACCCCGCTCCTGGGCGTACCTCCACGCGTCTCTGCATTGCCCATCTGCCAAGCGAAGCGCTTGCCCCTGCCCAACCTCAGATTTTGACAATTTTGGGCATCGTCAGAGGGTGCTTCAGCTCGCAGCCTCCCACATGGGGCTCCTCTGTAGGCCGGGGGTACCCACACCCTCGTGGCATCGGCACAGCCGAGGCCTGGCTCGCCTGTTGGACGCATGAAAATCCCACTCGTGTCAATGGAGCTGGTGAAAGAACCAGTGCCCGCAGGCTCCTCCTCAGGGGAGCTCTGATAGTTATTTTGGTCCAGACGTAGTAACTTAGTGGTGGGAGCTACATGAAAACAACATCAGGCGATTGCCACCTCAGATGTAGCTCCAAAAGTGACTTTTTTTTTCTTTCCCCCAGTCAGAAGAGCTATACAACCTCTCCTCCCCTGCTGGATGCTGCAGGTAGCGGCAAAGAACCTATTTTTGTAGTAGGAAAGTGAAGAACTGTGTCAGAAAAATGTAACAAATATAAATGGTTTTCCCAAGCCACTATAAATGCACAGGCAGAGCTTTGCTAGGGTGACTTGTATTTTCGCAGCTTTATTAGCTTTACTTTGAAGTCACCCTCTAAACATCTTGCTTAAAGAGCTGGCAAGTTGTCCTTGGCTCACCCCGGTAAAGCACAGGACTATTATTATCCCCATTTTACAGGTGGAAAACTGAATCACGGAGAAATGAGGTGACCTGCCTGTGGTCAGACAGTGAACCTGTGGCAGATGTCTGCCTCCCAGCTCAGCGCTGTGCCCACACCACCTGTCTTCACAGAACCATACACTCATGAAGGCTGGAAAAGACCCTTAAGACCACCAACTCCAATCGTCACCTAACACTACCAAGTCCACTGCTAAACCAGGTCTCTAAGCACCACATCCACCCCTCTCTTAAACACCTCCAGGGGTGGGGATTCCATCACTTCCCAGGGCAGCCCGTTCCAATGCTTGATCACCCTCCCCCAGAAGAAATTCTTCCTGACATCCAATCTAAGCCTCCCCTGGCACAACTTGGTGCTGTTTCCTTGTGTCCTATCACTTATCACCTGAGAAAAGAGACTGACACCCCCCTTGCTGCAACCTCCTTTCAGGTAGTTGTAGAGAGCAATGAGGTCTCCCCTCAGCCTCCTCTTCTCCAGACCAAAAAACCCCAATTCCCTCAGTCGCTCCTCATAACTCTGGTTTTCTAGTCCCTTCATCAGCTTCGTTGCTCTTCTCTGCACATGGTCGAGCAACTCAACGTCCTTCTTGTAGTGAGGGCCCAAAACTGAACACAGCACTCGAGGTGCGGTCTCACTGGTGCTGCGTATGAGGGGACGATCACTTCCCTAGTACTGCTGGCCACACTATTTCTGATACAAGCCAGGATGCCACTGAACTTCCTGGCCACCTGGTCACACTGCTGGCTCATGTTCAGCTGGCTGTCAACCAGCACCCCCAGGTCCTTTTGTGCCAGGCAACTTCCCAGCCCCTTCCCCATCTCTGAAGAGGAGTGTGAGGAACTCTGAGGAAGAGCAGCACGCAGGGAAAGACGTGCACGCCAGTATCACCACTCCTAACACCAGGCGGGGTGAGGGGGAGAGTTGGTGGCATTTTTGCTGCCTGATCTTGTGCTCCCTCTCCCCTGGGGTTGCAGAGTTTGAGGCTTTGCTTAGAATAAATGGGGCACCCACTCTGTTTGGCTAAACCAAAGGGTTTGGGTGCTTCTGGACTTTTTTCCTTATACCTTTCAAATACTGAGGTCAGGCAGACTTTTTTTTACACAGAATAGTAAATGAGGAGCATGGACAAAACATTAGCTTTTCTGATACTTTTACAGCAACATGACATGAAAGTGTTTTCCCTCTTAATGGGAGGGAAACGCAGTTTTATAGACTTCAAGAGACTGCAGAGTGCTCGGCTTGGACGGTGGCCACCTACTCAGAGCTCTGGACGCAGAAGCGACCAGAACGACGTGTCTTGGCAGCCCCCCATCCTGTGCACATCCAGGAAAGGTGTGAGGCCCTCCGTGCTCCCGTTCTGCCCGCTGAAGCTACAGAAATTCCTGTGGATGCTCAGCAGGAGATTGCTGTAATGAATTAATGCACTTTTTTTTTTTTTCCTGTTTTGATGGGACAGGCACACTCTTCTGTTGCTCACTGCCATTCACCCACAAGCTCACAGTTTGGAGGTACCCAACGGTACCGACCTGGGGCCAGAGACACACACGGGCAGAGAAGCCTCAAGTCTTCATGTGTATAACCCACAGGTCTCCTGCCCCAAATCATCAGATTGTACTTGTGTGTGGATAGTATAAGGGGAGTTTATTTAAGCAGACCCCTTTGTTCCCAAAGGGAGCAGAATACCTTCCCCTCTGTCCTCTGCATCCTCTTTTCCCAGGCTGGAAATGGAGGTTTTAACCCCCTGTGCAACCCAAAAAGTGGTTTATACACAGGAAAACATAGTATCTGTTCAGACTTTGCAGAAGTGGGGAGTGACTGATCAGACCCCATGGTTTGGTTTAACAAAATATTGCCACTTTGGAACCATTTTGGAACTTGATCCAAGCATCTCCAGTTTTCAGGGCTGTTTGTGTGCAGGGCTTTGTTTTGGCTCCAGCTCTAGCTGGGTAGAAAATAAGCCATGTTTCATTGTGTCCAGCTAATAAAGTGGTAAACATTGTTTTGTACCACAGAGTTAAAATAACTCCAATTACTTTGTACATAGTGAGGAATGAGAAGAAAACATACTCTTTCACATTATTCTAGGAAGGGAGCACACGCTTTTAGTGCAGAAAATAATATAATCTTGTAAACAAAAATTAATTAAAGTATAATACTTCTACATTACTACAAAGCTGGGTACTGCAAATGCTTGAAAATCAGCCATCCTGCTTGCAAAAAAAAAAAATTTTTGCTAACAATGTAAATAGTGCCTTAAGTGCATAATATTTTTCTATGTATCAAATGTCTCAGTTATAAAATAATTTACAGTCTTTTTCCCTGATTTGCTATCTGCACAGAAACAGCAACTAATATAACACTGATTACTGTATTTTAAATCAGACCTGACCTGATCCTGCAGAGGTGCATACGCTTGCCCACTGTAATGCACTAACCATTGTTATATGGCAGCCCATGGGTTTTAGAAAATGACGTTTAAAATGAAACCAGCCTGAAGAGTTGTTTCCTCTGTAGCCTCCACTGTTTGGAAAGGACTTACACCACATTTGGACATTACAGAGATCATTGCAGGACAGCAATGGAGCACACCAACCTCTTGTACAGTGTTAAAAATATAGTGTAAAATGTTCCTAAAAAAGGAACTAGACACACCGTAGAATGTTTTCCTTCTCCTCAGTTAAAAATATTGTTGCAGTGAGGAGAAATAATGGTGATGGTAGTCAGAGCTTCAAGTAGACTCATCTGCAATTATATTTTTGGCTGTTTTTCTTAAGTACTATGCAAGGAGAGCCTTATTTCCAGACAGTAGGAACATCATGGCAGACAGGGTATTATGCTAAACATTTTTGAGCTGTGTCTGTAATTACCGGCAGAATCAGTGTTGGTCATCAGACCCAACCTGACTTTAGGCACGAGGTACTGGGAAACGTGTGAACGAGATTGGACATTATGCACATGCACTATTCCCCAGCACAATGAACAGCCTGACATCCCTTCAAGATGCCCTTCAAAAACCGAATGCCAAATAACGCCAGCGCTGTGTAATGCCAAACACAGACAGACTGACACCAGGAAATCTTTCCAGCTGTGCTTCTTCTATCAGCTCCCTGGCAAACCTCGGGCTTTCGGTGCCTTTATGGAAAATCTGTTTGTTGCTCTAAGTAACTGCAGACATACTAGACATTTCAGGTGTGATCCTTTGCTCAGCATTTAATTTTTCCACCTGATAATCCAATTTGGCTGTGTGTTGAACAAGTGTCTGGTGATGCCAACAAGGCACACCAGCATTTATGTGGCACATTCGCTGCTCTCCGGTAGCTCCCCTGGTGCGGACCCTTGCCCGTGGGAAATGCGAGGCAGCTGATGGCAGCTCCGTTGGGGTTCCTCACCCCACACTCACCGCATGGTAGCGACATGCACCCTGGCTGCTCCCGCTGAACAGCTGGGGCACTATTTCCTACATTTTTTAACAGTAGGTAAATACTTGCAGTAATATTGTTTTTCTTACCGCTTCTTTTTAAAAACAGTACTTTTTAAAAAAAACTCACAAATGGATGCTATGGATAGAGCAAGCCACAAATTTCTAACAAGAGTGAGTCCTTCCCCAGGATGGGACAGTGAGAATCAAGTCCATCTTGCCTGATCTGCAATAGAAAATGAACTTCAATTTCCTATTTTCCAGATGAGAGCCCTAATTACAGGCTGGGGGCTCTTCTCCCCCCATTTCTATCCATATTTCATTCTCCATCTGCAGTGGGAGAGTCCACACTTTGAGAACAGCGGTGGTGGGCTGAAGAGAGCACTCTTCCAAAAAAAGGCAAAACCTGGGGCTTTTGGTCATCCTCCTTCCAGCCAGGCACGCTGAGTGCACGACTACAGGCAAGACTACGGGCTGCTCAGGGCTGGGCCTCTCTGCTGCTGACAAACACTTGAAAAGTCTCACATTCACCCCGAGTTACAACAGCCAGTAAAAGCAGTCTTGGAAATTGCTGCAAGAGAGGAAAGATGCTTCCTCCCCTCCAGCTCTGCCAGAACAGCCCGTGCTGTACTAACAAATAGCAATGCACAAATATGCTTCTACTTAAATCTTAACGACAACAACAAAAACAACAAAAACCAACAATTATTTTGCTTGCCATGGATCCACCAAAATTTCTAATGAACCTGACATATAGATCTCCTCTATTTTTGTTGTCAAAATGCAATTATTCTGTGGGTTCATCTCAGGAATTAGGTCACCTCAGTGAAGTAAAAGTAAAGGAATTGAGAGTTAAGAGTTTTGAGGGAAGAAGTTGTTCATGAAAGTTAAATTAGTCTGCAAAATTATACCCTTCGCCTTCTTTTCCCTTTCCCCCATGTTGATGTATACGCTCCAAAAATCCTGACTCCTTGACAAAGTTTGAATGACTCCCAACTTAAGCAGCACATTGCCAAAAGCCTCTTTTGTTTCTTTATAGTTTGCATCTTCCCACACATACAAACTGCCATAAGAATACCCTCCGGACATGGGCTGAGACATAATAGTTGAAGATATGGATGAAAGAGGAGGTGCAGAATGAGGCACAACCAGCCAACCAACAACTAAGCCAGCAACCAAGAAAAACATAGGCACAAAAAGAGACCTCTGTCCAAAGAAAAAGCTGCAGAAACACAAGCTTCAGACTGCAAGGACTGATCTGCCATTTGAGCAGCCTTTTGGAGATGGCTGTCCCTCCGCTGAAGGCAGGGGATGGGGCTTCTAATTCAGGCACCTTACTTAAATGCATAGACTTAGGTGGGACAAGCCTGGACCCCCACCCTCTCAGCCGGGGTTGTGCAATGATGCTATCATTTGCCTTCCTTGCAGTGCCTTTGAGAGGACGAATTAATAGAAAAGTGAATTGCACCAACACAGTAGTTCTGAAGGACAAACTCAGTTCATCAGCCTACTGAAATATCTGTAGACAGTAGAAAGACTCCCCAGTTCAGCCTCATACAGAGCTGAACAAGAGACCTAGAACTTAATGGTCAAGTCCCATGGCTCACTGTGCACATAAACCAGGGGAATCTGGCAACACAAAAGTAAATTTACCCTCCATGGCTATTGATAGTTCAGACTTTGAAGACCTGTGAAAAACTTTGCTCCTGTCCAAAAAAAAAAAGTATGTAGCAAGACTATGTGCTTCCCTTGAACTGGAGACCTTTGCTTTTAACAAGGCCAGTGTCTAGTATTTTCACACAATAGCTGAAAATACCTGCTTTTCCAAAGAAGTGAGATTGAATATTTTTATCTGTAGGTTACTAAGCAGTCCTTCCTCTGTACTAATGCTCCATTGTGCCTACACAGGACTGCAGTTCACTGAAAACTCATAAATTTCATGCGGTTCTGCCTAGTCTTTATTTTAGGTTCTTGAACCATTTTTTGCTTTCCTCTTTTTCTTTGCAGCTGCAGAGAGATATAGTAAGCTACTGTATAGCATTTTGAAAGCAGGGCCTCTGAGAAGTTTCCAAACTGCATACAAGCAGGTTATTCTTTGGCTTGTTTTCTTTGGCTTGGTGTTTGCAGTGCAGAATGAGTCAAACAGTATTAACTTTCAAGAGGGAAGTGGTGTGGTCAACCAAAACTGTTTGCGGCTAGATTGCGAAGATAGGTAGAGCAGGTAATGAAGAACAGCCCATAATGCAGGGTGTAGGTAGGAGAGGCAGACAGACTCAGACGAACAGAATCCTTAATAATTAAATCAACACGGTCACCCAAATTTTTCTGCAGCTTTATGTGCTGAGGTTATGACACAGCCTGACTCCTCTTGACTGGTCAGCCTGGAGAAGACGGCCTGGTGCATTTTATGCTTAATAGGCTCAAACAACACCACTCTGCCAAGGAAGAACAAAGGTCTGATGCTATTAAAAAAAAAAAGAAATGTATGGACTTTTCATCTGTGGCTGGTTGAACGCTTTCTCATGTCTCCTCCTATTTTCACAGGCAGTGCCTTTGAGAGGATAGATGCATAGAAAAGGAGTTGCACCAGCGCAGTAGTATTGCAACTTATCTGTTCCGCGATTAAAGAAGGGAAGGGAGATGTTTCCATCCTTCCCTCTCCTTAGGATATGTTTCAGATATTAACAGGCACAGTGTGCCGTAACACAACAGACAGCTCTTTCTCCTACAATTCAGAAGATCAGTGGACATGGCGTCTCCCAAGCAATTCTTTCCCTCATGCTTTGCGCTGACCCATGCAGCACTGATGTACAGACAGTCTGACCGAGACTCATCATCAACATTAACAGATAATGCATTTACTCATTACAATTCCCAATTGCAAAAGACAAGCAAAAAGCAAGGGCACAAACTGAGATCCAGAGCAAAAGTCCCTTTTGCATTCATTACAACAGGTGACAGAGGATGAAGCAAAAACCTGCGGTGTTTTCTCATGGGCCTACAAGGATGGGACTGCTGCACCTTCAGATAATCCAGGGCAGGCAAAGCAAGGAGGGACTGCAGCACAGGTGGATTTTCACCCCTTTCGATTGCATTCCAGGAAGAAAATAGGGCTATTCACGGAAAATGCCCCACGTATTCACCCAGCCTTTCTCCCAGGTGCTTGTTTTGTTAAATCCCTAAGGCAACTTCTCAGAAACTGAGGCCTCAGAAAGGCTCTGTACTGCCACAGGCTCGCTTGGCAAACGCGAGTGCTTGACCACTCCTGCGTGGGGTGGAAGCTGCAGTTCCCAGGGGCACATCCCGCATGTTCCCTCCCCTCTCTTCCAGCTCCCATGGGAGCCCGAGGAGGAGACCTCCCTCCCGGTGGTGTCCCGCTGAAGGAGGAGTGGAAGGGATCAGGTTGCAGAGGAGGTCTGCGATTGCGTCCTGCTGCCTTCCGTGCATCCCTGAAGGAAACCTCCTCTGCTGCTGGCAGCGCAGCAGGCATTTGGTGGCAAGCCCTGGATGGGGCAGCGGGATTGCCAACAGATGCTCGAACAGCACAGCTTGTCTGGCTAACCTCCTTCAAGGAAGGGCAGGGGTTACGTGACACCCTTGGAACCACAGCAGGTTTGAACTAGAACTCCACCATTCCCCAGCTCATGCACGGCCCTGACAGCTGCTGCAAACCTTTCACTGGCTGATGTTTTGTGGCTGCCACTGAAAGTCCACCCTTGCTGAAGACAATGTGATGGATGCAGGACCAGACTCACAAATCTCTGACTTAGAGCACCACCAACTCACTTCACTGGAAAGATAATCAGCATGTCAATGAGCTAGGGTCTTCGGTGGAGACCAGCAGATAGTCACATCCCCTGAGACCAACCTACTTCTCAGGACGCTGCATGTTGATGCTTTTCTTTACATACACACCCACACAAATGCATGTGGCATCTATGCAGACCTTTTTCATATTCCTATGGAAAATGCCTCCCCCCAGAAAAGACTTGTTCGTCAGTCTTAGCAGCTATAAAGTCTTTGTAGATAAGTGCAGTTGGCAGGAGAATGTCAGACTTACTGGCTTCTTCGGAAGCATTTTCTTAAGTAATATACAATCACCTAATTCTGCTTTTGTCACAGTTACGGAGGGCTTTCCCACTGATTTCAGCAGAGCTAGACCAACGCTGGATATATTTGAAAATCCCATCATGCAAATATAGGTAAACACTTAAAAATACTCACCATAGTCTTTGTAGCCATTCAACCATTAGGCAATAAAATAATGAATATTTAGTGAAAAAATTAAATTGGCAAAGATGAAAAAAGTCAAAGAAATGAAAAAAGCTTCAAACCTCTTCTCAATTTAAAATCACAGTAGTTCAAGAGGGAAAGAAAAAGGGCTGTGTGGGATTAAGTGACTCAAACAAGGAGTTGAAATAACTTCCAGAAGACCAGGCTAGTTGTGTTGCCATTCCTAGCCTACCCTGCAACAACTCTGATTTCCTCTCTTTACCTGCTTTATGTGAGGAAGAAGCTTGTAATGTCAACACTTCTGTCTATCTTTAAAAGAAACAGCTCAATAAATAGGCAAGCAAATATATATGAGCTACCACACTCCCAGAAAAGCAGTCTGTATAGCAATGCTTGGCCCAAGATTTTGTATGGAATGTATTTTGGCAATTTCATTAAGCTAAAACGACCAATTCCCTAACCCACGTCACCCAACATCAACTCTCCTCACCGACTCCGCAGTGAGGCTGATAAATGCCAGGGAAAATAATCCCAATCCATCTTTTCCAGGTGGAAAGGAAGTGTCTGCACCACAAAACCTCAAGGATGCTGGTATTAAAAACAGTAGGAAAATATGGATGCCCCTATCACCAGGAGATGCTGAGCATTCATATATGTTTTGTAATCCTTTGAACATCATATGGAGAACAACCAACACCCTTTTTAGGAGTGGCAGGTTCTGTTCTGTAGGTCAGGTGGTCCCATGCTATATGATGTTCCTATGCTGTATGATGGTCCCGTGCTGGGTCCAAGGCCCAGTGCTCTATCACCAGCCTGCGTGAAAGTGCACGCATAACGGAAACAGGCCAATTTCCCCCAAACTCTTCACTTTTCTTCAGAAAACGTCAAGTTACGAAGGGACAAGCTACCTTCTGCCCTTTCGCTCTTTGTGTACTTTCATTATGAAAAATCAGGCGGTGGGATGCGCAGCTCTCGCAGCTGTGGGGACATGCCCAGCCACAGGACAGGCGTCGTGTGCTGGGGATCCCTTGCTGCTCTGGGGACAGGGCTGTCAGGACTGTCCTGCCTGCTACGAAATAGCTCCTTCCACCTGCAAGCATGCCCTTGCAATAGTAAGCTGCTTTTTTTCATTTAAATGGATTAAATTGCTCTTCTTTGCTCATTCTTCAGTGAGATGCACACACATGCACGCAAAGGCAACCAACAGCACACAAACCCATTTAGAGACAGTGATGCACTAAGTCACATTGCTCGAATTTGGGCTAGAAATGTTTTGTAACTTCACTCAGCTGCTGTAGGCTTGCACGTTACCATTGCACAAGCTGACTACAGCCGTCTCCAGAGCACGCTCATAATTTAAACACTCGTCCACCCACTCGCCAGGCAGTGTCAAGGAGACAATGGGATGCAGGGATACAAATAAACGCGGAGAAAGAGCACTGCTCAGCCATCGGCTTTTCTTGCAGCCCATCCCTTTCTTTTGTCTATACAAGATTTATTTAGATTGGAACCTCTCGGGGGCAAGTGTATTAGCCAAGATTTTTAAAAAGTGATTTGCAAATTTGGGTTCCTATCCTCAGAGGACGGTATGCCGTGCAGCGTGTGGCATGCATCTAGTGTTAGCAAAGGCAAAGAGAGTCCCAGCAACGCTTGCGTTTCAGTACAGGGATTTTGTTATATAGACAAGGAACTTGAAAATGTCACATTTCCCTCTACACGTTTTCTACTAAGTAGCTTTTAAGCACTGTACGTCTCCAGGTGAGTGGAAGGATCTGATAAGCCATCACTGAAATTTATATGGTGGGTCTATTCCAATGACATGATGATTCATGTTCTCATGGTTTCTAAACTGTTCTCTGGTACACGTTAGTCTCTGTTTCCAGCAGATGGAGGTACTTGCAGCAGAAAGCAATATAATAATATAATAATATAATAAATGAGGGCATTTCATGTTATTTCAGGTCACTGAGATGACAAGGGTTTGGAGAACTGTTTGGCTTTTCCTTGCAGGAGAGGCTGAAGGTGAAGGTATTCCTTCCGAGCAGCCACAGGCCAGGGGCTTCTTGAACTTCACAGGCGAGTGGGGATCACCTCAGACCAAGGTCTGAGGGTGCCCTCAGCAGTGGTTGACCACATGTGTGCACCCCATGGCAAGCTCTGCCGGGAGGCAAAAGCCAACCTCTGTCCCTGGAAAGGCACCTCTTGGGCCAGCAGCTTTTAAAGCTCCTTCTCCAACCCTGCTCAGCAAAATTATTCTCTGTCTCTCTGTTCTGCAACATCCTGCCCTTTGATATAAGGATGCCAAAAAAGTATTTGGGAAAACCACATATCCAATACGGGATAATCACATTTAATGCACAGCTTAACCTTGGACAGCTCAGGGCCACCAAGGCTAAATCTATGCAGCCTTTTCGTCTGCACAGTTTTCAGGCACCTGGTCCATTAGTGAATTTTTCAGAGCTATGTAGGTTAAAACAATTCAATGAGAAAAACAGAAAGAAGCAGTCAAAAGAAGAAAAACCTAATTTTTGAGCAGACATTCACAGTAGGTCAAATGGCCTAAGGGAAATATTTAATTTAAGAGTCATACTATTTCTACCAAGTTTCCTAACCAAAAGTATTTTCATCAGGAGCACTACTCTTGATCTGGTTACTGCTAATGATTTTCCCCATGGACTTACCTCATAAAAACATAAATTGCTTTATGAATCATAGAATTATAGAAGTTGGAGAAGAAAATGATGGGTTAGGTCATCTTGCCCTTCTCCCTGACAGTGCAGTATTATTACTTTTTATAAAAAAATTGAAAATAAGCACTTTTGTAAAGCTGGAGAATGAAAATACTAAGTTCAAAAGAGATTTTAAAAATACATAATGAAAGCAGTGGAGGAAGAGCCAGATTCTTAAGTACCTTGGCTCTCTCTACATACCACGACAATTTGATGAGCAGCATCATCTGGATAGGCACAGTCAGAAATTCAATCACAAAAAAAGACAATGGTGTAAATAATGCACACAAGTAATTATCATAGTTGTAAATGCAAATCTGGTAGTTACATGTGCAAATAGGCTGTTGGGCAAAGAATTGGCCATACATTGTACATTGTGACCAAATATACAATGTGACATGCAAGAATCCATAGTCTGAAAACCGGAACAGTCAGGCCTTTGTGCAGAGAGGGGAGGTGCACGCGTGATGATACACATCATGTTATCATCACGTATCGTGCCGTCTCCACACATCACAGTGAGCCAAAAAGTCTGTGCTCTGTATACTTGCTTTCAGAGCCTTTGATTTGAGTATTTTTACTTTCCAAAAATGGCTTCAAATCCTGCTTCGCATTACTTTTTGAAGTTTTTTTTTCCCCAAGCACGCATAGCTGAAGAGGCTGTCCTTTTTTCATGAAAAAACCCTGGTTTTAGAACACTTCTAATTCTGTCTCAGAAACTGTTCTTAATCTGTCATTCTCTGAAGACAAAAGAAAGTGCTTCTGTTATTTCTTAAGTTAATCAGTCTAAAGTTTTGTTTTTTTTTTTTTAAGTATTTCTACAACCTGTCAAGTTCTCTAAAAATTGTCCTGGTATGAAGTTCTGACTTCTGTCTCAGATTGCCTCCATCCTCAAAAATGGCATCTTAACTCCCAGTATTTTTTACAGAGGACATAGGCACTCACTAGAATCCTGCCTATCTGCAACTGTTACAAACATAAAGTAAACAAATCAAAATTTGTTACTGGAGTTGGTTTTGGAGTGAAGTATGTTTTTTTCCAGAGGTCTGCAAGACAGCGGGTTATCTAATTTTGTTCTGACTGCTATCTTTTCCAGATTTCTTTTGAATCAGGACACCTTAGAAAACACAGCTCAGTATTTCTGCAATTCCTTCAGCTCAGGAGAGAGAGTGAGTCATGGATCTCTAGGCACGGAAGTTCCCAAATATTGATCACCGAAGCTAGAAACACTCCTCTAACCTAGCAGTTTTTATTTTGATTCTAGCCTGAATGCAAGAAGGCTGATATCATTTCAAAGCCCTTCAGTACACAGCATGCATGTACTGATATATTCAACCACAAGTCTTGCATATGAGTTTGTACAGGTAACAGCCATGCAAGCTATTTTTGTACAGGCTATAAACGTACCTTGGTCTAATCGGACCAATACAAAGCAGGATACAACTGCCGAGTGAGGGCATAAAAAGCAATGTATAGCTCAAAACAGCCAGAACTGTCTCAGAGCCGCAAAAGTTATTTGGAGAGAATGAATTCTGAGTTTAATTGCTAGAAATTAGTGGCATGCTGCCAGCTGGGAAAATTGAGCCGTGGTCAGGGTTGTTCCAAACACATGAGGAACAAGGAATGGAGAAAGCGCTGGGTACCATTTCTTCCCTCCTTTGCAGCATGCGGTACATCCCTTCAAGCCACCCGGTACTTCAGTCAAATGTACCAGGAGGACAGCAGAGGCCAGGCTGACGGCAACAGCCGCCGGAGTTCAGAAACCCCTGGTGAGAAGTCAGACCGAAGGACTTTGCAGCCCACTTACAAGTGAAAGGAGCACAATCCTTTCTACCTTGCATCACGAGTGACTTAGCAATACAAGGAGCTGTGCATTCCTGCCACGGGGGGAGCTGACCTCTGCTCATGACACGCATAAAGCCTCCTCGAGTATGGAGCTCCTTTCTACGTCTGACTCGCCTACGACAAAGTGAAGTCATTTACAAGGAAGCTTTTACATAGATTTGAGTCAGGAAGATACATGTGTTGCTTCAGTATGTATTATATTTCTCCTTCCTTTCTAAAATGTAGAATCTTATTAAATATTAACTACTATAGCAACTGAAGAATTGATTTAAAACAGTAGGTATGCCTGCAGGATGATTTTGTTTCTTACTATTCTACCAGACTCATATTCAAAAAACTAAAGCTTATTTGCTGTGTGCAAACTATGAACATGCCCAGGTAATTGCATACGCAAATCTGGAGCTTGCATATACAAATACCTATTTTATGTGCACAGCTGCCTGATTCACCAGGGATATTTTTCAGGGACAATTCAACTGCAGTTTTCAGAAAAACAAATGCAAACTAAATAAGAGGCCTTACCCTGACAGCAGTATTTGTTTTAAAGTCTGGCCTCAAATCCAAAAAATACAGGAGAGAATCTTCCATTAAATGCATGCAGCATCAAGACGCAACTCAGACAAATGAAGGCTCAGGAAGAAAATGCACATGAAAGATAGGAGTTTTTTAAGCTATTTTAACTCAAGTTTCAAATCATTCTTTTCTTCCACCACTCAGTTAAGTAGCCCAGAGCTGCAAGTCTCATTCTCTAGTGGGTGTTTGAATCTTACTGCTCTCTTCTCCCAGGACGACTCCACTTAAGCAACAGCCAGAACTTCTGCCAAGCGTGCAGGCGGAGTGAAAAACTAACCACAAACCTCAATTTACATCAGGGCATTTCGATAAAAACATGAAAATTCCACATTCAGGCTAGTGACTGAGGTTAAGGATTGCCTCTGGTAACAGGCAGAGCATGTGCTGCAGAAGCACCTACATCTGCCTATCTGCTCCACCCTCACCCCACTTTCCCCCCAAACAAAGCAACCTTCCTTCTCCAACCTCACAAAAACAACTGCGTGTGTGAAGGGTGTGGGCATTTCCCCGGAGATATCAAATCATTCATCTTATCCTTATACTTTAGTTTTAAAAAAGGAAATAAAAATAGGAAAGATTGCCTGTCTGTGAGAACGGGTGTCCCACTGGGGTAGCTGCATCTGCTTGTTGGAAGCACTACTCTCAGCAATCACTGGTTTCCCAAGTTATACAGTGGAATGAGGCACAGTGAACTCTACGAAGCAGCAACCAGGTGTCCTCTCCCAGACATTTATTTATTTTTGCAGGGTGGCTGAGCTTGAAAACTTAGATCAATGACATATTGGTTTCCAATGCTTTAAAACCCTCTTAACATCTGAAAGGCGAGACTAGCAAGAAATGATGCATAGGGTATACACTGCCCACCTTTTACCAGCATCCCTTCTGTCAGCTTTTGGGTATGATCCAAATCATCCCTGGGTAGATACTTTATAAATGTAATGCAATTCGTATTCTGGATCAGCTGGGCACCCGTGAAAAATAAGGCTTCAGGAAGGCATAATTAAAACCATTCACAGGGCAGCCTCGGCTTGAGGCACACCCACTGCTCCACATGCACTGGATTTTCACGCGGCTGGTGATGAACCCCTGTACTAAACCATCAATGTGACCTTTTGCAAACGGTGTTGTTAGTTCACTTACTTCTGGGTTCGCGAGGCCCATCCACTGTTATCTTGATGGCTCTGTGGTACGTGGCTACTTGCGGAGGGTTTGTGAAGACTGTGATAGTCAGCGTGAAGCTTTTCCCTGCAATAGGAAAAAAGGTTACTGCACATACGTTGAGAAAAGGTGCACTCGTTCTTTCAACTAGCACCAGAACACAGCAAATGGCGCTAAAACACTTGTCCACATCTAAAGACAGATATCAGCACAGGCAGCGTGGTGTATAACCTCACCACTGTCTGCTGCTGGATGCATTCCCTCGGTGGCAACTGCTCAAAGCATTTGAAAAAGAAAATAATTTATATGTAAATGATCTACACTTTGTTTGTAAAATAAGGAGGTTACCCCTAACAGTTACGGTTTATCTGATCTACTTAACTACTGGTGCATTATCTGTACTTTCTAAAGGCTGTTAGTGCAGAGAGGCTTAGAAATTGTGGCTGACTCTTCCAAAACTGCCACGGGAATCTGATCAACAGTGCTTGTTAAAATTAAAGAGAACTGGGTGCTCAGGTCCCTTAGGCGGATCGTAAAATCCCATGCTTTGTGGTTGAAGCTAGCGTTAGATCAATTCCATATTATGAACCAGAACCCTTTAAAAATAATCTGCTACTGCAATGCCAAGAAACAAGGGAATGGAAAAAATAAAAAATCCCCGCAGCCTGTCCGCAGAGAATTAAAACATTTTATGAAGACATAGCAGAGCATTATGCTCAGTTTCTCTATTATTCAGTAAGAAAACTGTGAAGGCCTTTTCAAAACTGTTGTGTGCATGCCACAGCTCTGAGTTCTGAAAAGTGCTCATTTGGATGGCTGCTGGGAAGGCTGGATGGTTTTGTATCCACTTGTGACTGTGACGCATTCAAATCCTGATACCTCTGGATTTGTTTTTGGCCAATGCCAGCATTACTTCAGGCATTTTTTCAGTAACAAAAGTAACTTTCTCTATCTTTGATAAGACCTCATATATGTATTCATCATGGCTTTGGCCTGGACAGCAATAAAAACACTGGCTGTCAGCAGGTTTAGCATCGTTATCTCAGCATCATGGAGGACTCAGATACTGGCAGGAATCTTCATTATCAGTCAGAGACATCAAGGGCCATCACCTCAAGTTAGATAACCAGGAACTGTTGTAAGAAAATTGAGGTTCTTCTCCTTTGGGCGCATGCTATGCCCTTCCCATACAGCTCTGCCTGCTTCATTTCACCACTTGGCTCCAGCCCTCCCGAAGGCTGAGCTTCTTCCCTTCTAAGACCTCTCATTTTTATAGCTTGCTTGGTTTATCTACATAAATAAATATAAATATAAATGTAAATACAAGTATAAATGCCTGCCTCTAGCAGCAATATTCCCCCCCTCCCTATGCACATTTACTTGCAATTCAATACTTCTCTTAATGCGATTCCTACTTTGGTGCTAATGGTCTGCAGCAACATCACAGTGAGCGCACACACATAGCTGTTACTGGAAACTGTCTTCATCACATCCCTGTGAATTAGAGAGGTATTCTCCCCACTTTATGGATGAGGAACTGTGGGGAGATAAAGTGTCTTGGCCAAGATCTCACAGGAAGCCTGTGGCCAGCGATGCTAACCACTTTGGCTGCTGCAACTAAACCCGACAATAATCCTGAATCACAGCCCTGAGAAAACAGAAGCTGAAACACAAGCCTCCCAGATCCCAGGCCACTATCTTCCCACCTCCACATTCTCGCTAGAAAGCAGTCCCTGAGATCAAAAGAACTGCAACAGAAGCAAAAGTAATTTTAGATTACTGTCTCAGGGCCTTTGGACCTCAACTCTTGGGTCCTACATCTACCTAGGCCAAGGATCACTGTGTTGCTGACATTTTTTACCAAGTTACATGATAAAGCTTTGTTACTCTTTTTCCACCAGCACACCAGATCTTTCTATGAGGCATCAGTAATAAAGTTCAATAAGCTTCCTTCCAACAAACTTTTAACACCCACAGCATTAGACTTAACAAATATCAGAGAGGCACCTGTAGATATTCCTTCTTTCAAAAAAAAAAAAAATAGTTTTCCTGTACTGCTAGATACAACACCTAGATCACCAGGACTGAAAAGGACTTTGAAAATATACATTATTCCCTTTACTAATCTGCAGTACTTCTATCTTGCTCCCAGTTTATTTTTTGACAACTGCTGATGCATTAGGTAAGGTGCTTCTGCTGTTTTGTTAGGATATAGTCAATTTATTTCTTTAGAAGGCCCTTGAGGATTTTCCGGATAGAAAAAAAAAATGCAGAAAAAAAATATTAAAACAATGAACCGTAGGAAAATGCGGCCACATTATCAGTCTACAAGACCAGAATAAAGAAGAAGAGGGGAGTGAAGTTACTTTCAAGATCTTCTACAGAACAGAGGAGATCCCAGAACCAGTATAAGGCTGTGATACAAGTCGGCAAAAGCAGGAAGATACTTAGTTTGCTTCTTGTTGACAGAAGACTATTCATTAACCACATACTGGTTAACCACAGGACTATATAACCATAAACCTATGTCTCACTCATGCTGCTTACCAATAATTCTGGCTGTGCTTTTCTCTGGTTGTTCTGTTTCATTTACATTTAGTTTTATTAAATGGTTTTATCATTTTTATTCATAGCTTCTACATTAGTCATCATTTATATGTCTGGTTGACAAAAGTAGGTTTAGATTGGAGGTATTGTTAGTGAAATATATGTTTTTTGGGTGTACCTGCTTTGGGATGACAGCATGACTATAAACTTCCCCTCCTTGCTTTTATGTGTTATGATGCAGCCAAAATACAAGATAAATTTTTCTTTTCAGCACACACTTGCATAATACACTTACACGCCAGCATACACACACGCACAGATATACAACATGCAGCAGACTACACTGGTGGAAATAATACCAGATTAGTCATTGCAGGCCATATTCAGACTCCCTAGCACGGGAGGATATAGTAGGTGCCATGATTTCTGATTGCTAAGTAACTGGACCTCCTAACTATGGGTAGAAGACCTACGCTGAGCACTGTGCATCGCTGCTCAGCTCAGGAAGGAGTGGGCGCCTCCAAAGCTGAGTCAGCCTAAGTGAAGGACTGACCTCTCTAGTGACTGCAAAGAGGGATCACATACCCCAGGAGGACCTTCTGAAATGCTGGCCTGGTTCAGATGCTTCAAACAGTCATGGTGACAATTTGGTTATGGCCCAGCAGTGACAGCAAGCCAGCATGTAGCGCTTCATTGGCAAACATCAAAATCTGAGACCCTTATCTTGGGTCTACGATGTGTGCCTCGATATGTTTAAGTCCATCACTACGGCATCATCGTGGGAGTCTTTGCCGACGGTGGAAAGGCTGAAGGGTGATGTCCACACCAAGCTGTGCCTCGCTGGGGTGCAACAGTCCTTTCAGAGACTGCTGCTCTCTGGAACTATCCCTGGCAGCTCCTAATATTAGGCACAGAGCACCTGATGAGCACAAAGATTAAGTTCTCCAGATGTGGGACAGAGCTCTGCCTTTGGAAACCCTCCCCACTGACATCAGACGTACCCTCATATGTGTAAGGGTAGAGCACAAGGCTCACTGCTTCCATCAAGTCATCCCACGTAACTAGGATAGGAAAAATTGCCTGGTAACTTTTATTTTGCAGGAGCATTACTGCCAGTACCCTTTCAGAAAAAAAAATAATGGAAACAGTAGCATTTCTGGCCAAAATACAATACTGACTTTTGAAATGATACCCAGAGGCTGTTAAATGGTTTTCTAGAGACTGGACTATCAACAGTGCCCTCGAGAGTCGCTGCTGATCTGACAGCTAAAGTCAGACGGATTAAACCAGTTGTCCCCAGCTCCTGACTTTACAGGATTGCTTGCGAGATCCCTTGATGCTGTGCGAAGCTGTAAGAACTTAAGAGGAAGCGCAAAGCATAATGTCTGCCAACGCCTGCTCAGCAGTGCTGTTCCTGGGCCAGCAAACGGGAAGGATCAGCCTCCGGTTCCCAAGCATCTGAAGGTGTTGTCCCCATGCTCTGCACTGCGATACAGAGACCTGAGTTTTGTGTTCAGCTGCATCCCATCTGACCGAGCCTGGAAGCAAAGCAAGCCATGAGCTCACGCCTGGCAGGATCAGGGATTTATGTCAGTGGTCCCCCAGAACAACCAGCACCAGGCTGAAGGGCTCTAGAGGGAGCAATAGGCTTGTAAACTACGGCCACTGGGAATGCCTGAGAGGAACCAAGGGGGAAAAATGAATCTCAAGTGACAACATGGTCACATGAAGCTCCTGCGTGCTGCTTTAGTCATCCCTGAGCAGTGTCACGGCCAGATGGATCTGGGGGTGGGAAGGCACACTTAAAATATAGGTGGCTGCATGGGCAGACACAAGGGGGAATGAGAACAGACACACTTTAGGGAAGACAGACCACTCCTCAAACCTATCCCTTCATTTTAATCCATCTATTTCTCAGGCAAAAAGATCCATTGATCACACTGAAAAAGGGTCAGCCAAATGAGGACAGAATGAAAATGGAGTTAAAGCTTCAGAAGTTTGCCCGCTTGGTGGGGAGGAGAAGAGGGAGGCCAACAGATGCTGTGATCACATTTACTATATTGGGGATATACTTTGGGGATTTTTTCTGCTGATCATAGATGTGTCATTAGAGTTTTTTTATTTTTAAATCATTACAGTAAAATATTGGATAAAAAGAAGAAGAAGAAAAAGGGAAAAGAGCCAAGAATGCTTGTGCTGACAAGGACAAAAGGTATGGACGGCAAAATACGAAATGTAATATCAAAATGCAATACAAATTATATTACAGACATTTCTATGATATTAGTGAGAGACTTCCAGATGCTAGTAAGAAAGATTATGATACTATTCTTTTATCCAGCTTCTACTTTATAATACTTATGTACTTACTTTTATTAAACCATGCTAAATGATCAATTTTATACATCTTTACAATTTGTCACATCTTCCTGGGTATCTGCCAAACTAAAGATGTCTACTGCATTTTAATAACATATCCGACCATATCCCCGGGCAGGATGCAATGCACACACGTGCATATTTGCTCTCAACTGTCAACTGTTATTCACTGGGGCCAAATTTTGCCATTTTTATCACTTAAGCCACACCATAATTTGTTAGCTGAATAATCCAAATGTAATCAATAGGGTGAGAAGGGCCAACATAATTTGACCCTTTGTTAATTGACTGTTGCTTATGATACGAGCGAAACATTTTTGTAATTCTTCAAATTGTGAAAAAAATGCACAACTACTGTTATCATTGGATGATAACTGTTTTGTCCTGTCGTCAGTGACAGTTTCACACAGTGAGAATACAGCTTTGCCTGTTATGCTTGGTCCAGCGGCTATTTCATCAGAAAAGAATCACAGCTGAAGTAAGTGGCATCAAAAAAAGAACATCATTTGTTTACCAGCAGTACCACAAACGCCACTTAATTTAAATATAAGAAAAAAACTGTTATTAACCTCATCCACTACCACGCCGTAAATAGTTTGCAAACTCTGACCACCGCAGAACAACGGACCAAACGGATAAATAAGCACATGGGGAGATGTCAGCAAATCAGGGTCACTGCCCAAAGAAATGCAAGAGCTGTGCATGCAAATCAGCTGCACAGACAACGGATCCGTTTGCATTTTTATGGGGATGTTCTGCGGGTGTGCGTGGCAAGTTCAAGATTTGGGAAATACAACCGCCTGCCTCCTGCCAAACCAGACTGGGTCAGCATGAAGGTACACTTTTGAACACTTTTGTCAAGCATCTCACTCCAGGAAGTTCTTATATCTGTGTTTACACAGCATTTACTTAGCCAGAATGAAAACTCGATCCCATGAAATCAATAGGTGTTTTGTTCTGGATTTACACGGGGCCAAGTTTTCATGCAGATGGCCAAAAGCGGCCGTGCTGCACGCTTGCCCCCAGCGATGCACTACTTCATTTGCTGTGCAGGAGGTGCTGGAAGGGCAGAGCTGAGCGGGGCATCCCCGCTGCTGCCCTTCTGCCTCCCTCCCGGCTCCCTGCAGCACGACCAGGTGCCCAGGCAAGGCGTGCACCTCGGTCTCTGCTCCTCCTCACCCACTCTCCAAGCCCTGTTTTCACCACGGCTTCCCTGTGCTAGAAGGCTGGAGGAAGGTTGTATCCGAGGTGTAATCATCTCAAGGCATTATTCTGGTGAAATGTATGCACGACGTTTAACCTAGGGCAACGCAGGAACCATGTTAAGCAACCAAAATTACGTAACTGAAATCGAGCAACATTAACAGAGGCACTGCCAACCTAAGCAGGTACTAACATCTAAATTTACCTTGAAACCATTATCTGGGTGATAAGGATAGTCCCTGACACTCTTCTGAAGATTGTCCTGGACAGTCTTCTTATTTCATAAGCTAAAAACACAACCCTACACCCGCATGCTGTTGACACAAAATATTTCAGCAAACTGATGCAGAAGCTGGTTCTATGCTCAGCGTAACTTATAGCAGTTAAAATAAGGCTAACTTGGGTCCCCAGCAGCTATTCCAACAGACACGTATCTGGGTGATGCACAGCAATGCCTTGTGCATGCCCCTTGCTATCAGTTGCACCGGGCATGCGACAAGACCTGTCCTCTACACTGCGCATTTTCCTTTGCACTGGACTGGATCTGCAGGGAGCAGATCCTAAAGCTGCTTTCCCCCCCCACTTCAATCTGCTAATGTGGTACTAACAATTGATCCCTTTCCTCAGAAAAAAGGAGAATGCCTTCCTGCTGGAGTAAACAAAAAATGTTAGCCGCCAGCACCCCAGAAATGTTACCCTCAGTTCAAAACCCACATCTTTGCCTGAATGCCACATTTTATCCATTAGTGTAGCAAATAACACCTTCAGTGTTTGATCTGAAACCCCCAGAAGAGTGGTTCTCCGCTGCACGAACAGGATCGTTCACACTCTCAAGCTCTGCAAGAGAGGACTCAGCTCACTAAAACTGTCCCAATTTTTCTCTCTTTTTTTGGCCACTTGTTTACATTTTAATTTGATGAGTTTGTGTGCAGGCAGTTTCACTTCTGTGCTGATGATGGGTTTCACTTCCCAGTCCCATGTGCTGTCATGATGACACCGGCCACAGCCTCCTCCAGCCTTGCAGGGGCCTCTGTGCTAATCCCTTCCCCGACAGCCGGCAATGTGTGTAAAAGTGCAGCCGCCGCTGCTCCTCTGCTAGCCTGCAAGGCACCTGGTGGCCCTTCTCTGCTTAAGGAACTTGCGCTGATGTCCAAAACGTTACATACAAGTCATCGGTCACAATTTGGTGCCTTCAGGTTCCTTCCCTCGGGTTACTACTTCTACTACCTTCATGCTAGTTTTCCATCACACAAATCCTGTGAATGTGCTTCAGCAGATGTGCCACAAAAGCACAGTTTGTTCTGTTTGGAGACAAAACTGTGGTGTTTCAGTAGCGGGAGATACCAGGTGTAGATACTAAATGGTCATGTGCATTTATCAGGAAGGGAGCTGCAGCAGAAGACGGGCAGGAGGACATCTCTGAGCTTACGGGAAAGGACACAAACTAACTGAAGAGAGGAGACGTATAGTCAAGTGATTTGGGAGCTGGGTGGCAGGAAGGAGGTCTCTGAAGAGACGGTGTCCTACAACAGTCAGCTTAGGATGACACCCAGTAGTAGCTTAGACATTAGTCACTTTTGTATAGCAACCTCAACAGTCCACAAATACACAAAACCACCAGGAATCCCCCTATACTGTGGTGGTGTCTAATTTCTGAAGAGAGACTATTTCAAGTGGGAGGAATTTGGCTGGCAGGAACATTATTTGTACTTTAGAACGGTTAGGTTTATGTCCAACGTCTTTGAGAAGGAGGTGGTGAGTGTATGTGTGCATATGAGCACGGGCAGCAGAGTAACAACAATGTCTGACAATATAACAAAAAAGTGTTTTTCCATCCTCTTCTGAAAGACAACCTGAGGGACCTGTTTTAACTGAATTTTCGGAGTGCGATGCTTTCTTAGACTGAAAGCCTGCAGATCAAGTTTGTAAAATGGATTAAAGCATTAAAACACCGGGCTGGGGGGGAAGCAGAGGGAAGACCTTCTAATGGAAAAGTCAAGCAGCCTCGAAATATAAGTGGAGCTGCTGCAGTAACCACTATAAAATTCTTGGGTGGAGACAATAATTACAGCACAGGAAGAATGAGATGCTATGGGGTGCCTGGCCCCTGCAGCAGAGTGGCAGCACAGAGAGATCACAGTTTGATGCAGTGCTTCTTGTTACAATATTTTTAAGTCTTGAGATGTATATGCACAATTTATACAAATGTAAAAAAAACCACTAATGTTTAAACACAAATTTGGGAGGGTGGAATTAAAGTGGAGTTATTTTTCCCCCAAAGATGACTCTAATGTAAATTTCAGACACTCTGTTTGTACTGGCCACCCCAAAAACTGAACCTCTGCTTTCAAGCTGTGGCTTACCGCGTATCAGGGATTTTTTTTTCTTTTTTTTACTATAAAATCATTTTAGTTTTAAACACAGTGCTTCCCTACACCAGAGGCTGGGGTATCTTATGTTCAGCAATGACTTAGCTTCCAGAAGTGTACCCAGCTCTCAGGTGGAACAAATACACCATCTTTCAGCAGAGCACTGTGTCACTGCTGAATAGTTCAGTGAAAAACAGCAACAGGAACACAAAATGGATGGGACAGTTCAAAACGAGATGACTTAAATGCAAAGCTACCTACCACCTTCTCACAGAAAATGCCTTGGGATCCTTAAGCCTAATAACAGTCCTTAACCCAGGTATAATTTCAAGCCATTAATAAGCTTTTTGAGGTAGAAATTATCACCCACACTTTACAGGTGATGAGACAGACATGAAAAGGTTAAGGCCCAGATTCACAAGAGGGTTTAGCTGCCTGAAGTGGGACTCAGGTTTGATTTAAGTGCTTAAGCCCCAAATTACACCCCTCAGTGCCCCCATCCAGGTGGTGCCCGGCAGCAGAAACAGTGGCTGGCTATCTGAGGGGGCTTCCTCTGCTGGCCGGCCTCGCTACACCATGGCCATAAGCTCAGCCCCCACGGAGAAGCAGCTCGGCACGGTCAGTCGTGAGGCTGGGGAAACCTCAGTGTAATGGCTGTAGTGGGTTTTGGCCGATACTGTTCTGGGGCACCTTCACTTCATGGCGCATTGTCCTGTGAACCTAGAAAAAGCCCTCTGAGACCTAGGTTCGGTCTCATCCCCTCTGCCTTTTTCCAGCACCTGGGACCAGCCCCAGTCTGGCCAGCCGTCCGGAGAGATGCTGGCACGCCTTCGTGCTCTGGCACGCTGCTGGAGCTGGGACCAAGCACGCTCCTTGCCCTACAGAGCGATGAAGGCGACGGCCTCCTGGTGCGGCTGCAGGCACAGCACTGGGCGCAGGGAACAAGGAAGACACAAGTTCACGGGGAGAGCAACGTGCTGCTCTGAATACGGCAGGCGGTGATCATCACTGCCATTTGAGCAAGAGGGACTTCTGCCTGCAGCGACCCAAAGCAGGTGAATGCCGAAAGACAACCTGACAAGTCGCTTCTTCAGTAGCTAGCTGAGCGTGGGAGTGCGCATGGGGACTGCTTACTCTCAGTTCATTTTCTTAGAGGAAAGACTCCTCCGTGCTGTCATTACACTAATGCAGTGCGCATTGATTTCAGAGCTCGGCAGAAGTCTGGGGTCACTTGATGGATATCCATGCAGCCAGCGATGGGGAGATAACACTGCCATTACGAGCTTGGGACCTGCCAAGCTCCACCAGAGGCGACTTCCAAAAGCAGAATGGCCTCTGAGGCCTCAGATATGGACATGGCTTTGTCAGAGCTGTGGTGCATAAAGTCTAGCCTGTGGAAACTCTGTGGCCTTGCCAAAACGTTTCCTTCAGTTCCTCCCTAAACTTCAGGGAACTGATGTTGTGCATACGCACTGCTCCAAGCACCGCCCTGCTAAAGAGCTCTTATGGCATCAAGCCTTCAAGGCAGCTGCTTCTTTCCTCCTCGCCTCTCCTCTCGGCCCTCTCCACCATGCAACGCCTGCACGGCATGAGGGGTAGCTCCCCGCAGGAGGAAGGTGGAAGGAATTTAAGATCCATCCTAGCACTGCGCTGGAGGCCAAACCCAGCTCCGGTTGTAAAGGCTAGCACATGTGTCCCAACCCGTGCATCCCAACCCATAGGCACCACCGCGATATGAACAGTAGTGGCTCGGGGCTTTGGTGCTGCTGGATGCAGACCGGTCTCCGTGGGCATCAGCGAGGGGCTCCCAGTGACTGTCTCAAAGGAGACAGGCAGGAGGAGCATTGATAGAGGACAGGGGACAAGAGACTGAGGTGGATACAGAATGCAGATTAAGGGAATGAGGCTGGGAAAGCTGTGCTGAAATAGTGTGATGGGAAAATGGGTGAGAAGCAGGATGGGAGCAAAAGAGGTGGAGAGACACCATCAAGGTAAAAGAATAAGTGTTTTGGTTTTTCTTTTGCTGTTGCTAAAGGATTTTTGGAAGGGAACAGAGACTGATTCAGACTGATGAGGGTTTACGCACATGACTGCTGGAAAAGGAAGGCTCTCCTGACAGCAGTTGTAAGCCACTGATTTGCAGCATCCTCACTTCTGATAAGGCTGAGTGAGCTGACAAGAAATGCTTGCCATAGGACAGTCATCTGAAGTTCACTAGCCAGCCCTGAAGCCAGGGTCCTAATTAATATCTCAGAATGATTTCGTTTTGAGTACAAAACAGCAGCTCTTATTTGGGTTGTAATATAGGTGTGTACATACATATCTACCTACACACAAAAATAAATACTCTTTTTTACCAGAACTCAGCTCAATTGAAGGAGGGCACACTAAAATACAAAGCAAAACAAAATAAAAAGAATGAAAAAGAAAAAAAAAATCAAAAGCTGAAGGGCAAGCAGAGCATTTGAAACTATGTAACCTCTTCATCTAGAGAGGTACTTTGTCTTCCCCAGGCAGTATCCTGGTAAGCCCAACTTCTTTTATCACGGTAGAAAACAAGAAAATGCTCGGAGGATACTGTCTGCCTCATCCTCATCATTACCCTGAGTTTAAAAAATGTACAAGCACAGCTCTGCACAACCAAAAAATAGATTTATTGTTATTGGAATGAGGGCAGTGGTTCAGCACTTGGCATGGTCACTGTTTACAGCAGTAATGCTCCCGGAGACAGGAAGTTCTCAAAATCACTCTGCCATTATTTTTCTCCTGTTGACGCTTTCTGATTGAGAGTTCTTTCGCCCAGACCAAATTTTAAGTAACCCAGCAGAGTGTTTGTGAGCTGGCAAAGATAGCCCCAGTCATGCTCAGCCTCGCAGACCACATGATGTTTTCAATCCAGACACCCTCGCTGCGCTGTATCATACACTTTCTTACACAATCGGCGATTCACAGAAAAACGGCTGCACGTACCGAGGGTGCACCGAAGTCGACTCAGGCTGGACGCTGGCAATAAGCGAGCCTTCTCCCCCCGCCTCCTCCGACCAGCGCTCCTCCGCCAGGGGCTTGCACCGGGACAGCAGTTCTGCTTAGAGTGCTGGGCGTGCTAATCAGTCTCGCGGCGACCCGTACCCTTCGACTCAAAATATGATATGCACCGGGGTCGGGAGTCCTCTCGCCCAACGCCTGCACGGCTACGTGGCTCGCGCAGAGATCTTGGTAGAGCTAATGACACAACCAAGCAACCCTAAGTCACCCAAAAACTACATGACCACTTCCAGCCTCTGTCTTTTAGAGAGAAATCTGCCGCCCAGGCCCGACGGCTCGGCGGCGAAGAGCCCTGTGGTACGTATCGATTCGTAACCAAACCGGGGCGAGGATTTGTACACCTAACACCCAGCCAGACCACCAAACCACCTCCTGACAGCGCATCCGCTACCGCTGCACACCCATCAGCCCCGAGTACCAATAAGCAGTTGTTTTTCAGCTCTATCGACTGACCCTTTTTCAGCTTTGATGATTGCTGCTGTATTTCTTCTATTTTCGTCTCGTCTGGCAAGCGTGGCGAGTTGCTACTCCAGTATCTGATACCACGTCCCCTGAAGCGTTCCAATGGTTTGGACCCGGACCCGGGTGGCTGCTTAATACTGATTTTACGATCCTGCTGAATAGCATCCTCCTCTGTTTTCCACATACTTTTATGATTTTGAATGCACTTAAGTAAAAATAAAACAAATTTTAACAAAGTGCCTAAATAACGCAACCACAAGCTGAAGCTACACAGAAGGAGCAAAATTCTGACTTCAGAAGACCAATAAAAACAATTGGACTCAAGATCCAGTCCAGCAGTTTTTGTGTTTTAAGTATTTCTGAGATTCCAGCTTAAACTGATTTTTCTTCCCCAAAATTATATCCAGAAGGAAGAATTCTGGAGGCAGAAACTTATGATTATGCTTGGTAATCTCCCTCTCCTGCTCTCCTACCAGCTACTCCTGTGAAAAAGGGTACTTCCTCAGCTCCAAAGAAATCAAAAACTATCATGAAATTTACTCACACACCTAATCCCGATAGCAAGTAGAAAATATATATGTGGGCTTAATGTTCAGTCCTTTCCAAAACTCAGTATTTAAACAGGCCTTGCTGGAAAGCTAGCTGTATCATGAAGCTCCAGCTACAGATTTCAGCTTTAGATTGAGATTTTCTGCAGCAAGCCACGACACTTCCCCATTAGCTACTATTACGATAACCTATTAGTAATTATTTTCATCTGGAAAATATGTTTATTTGTTGTTGTTGTTTTTTTTTAACGTTACATTCTACAAAGAAGATAGTTACTGGGATTAATGATTCCATGAGGAAAATATGTAATGCTTACCGAGCCACAAAGCTTGCCCTCTCCAAAATAACTATTTATTTTTAATTTTATCCAGGCTTTTTGCATCAGATTTATTTCATCATAGTAACCTAAACTGGTTCATTATACATTAAGAAAACAGGGTACTCTGCATTAGCAGCATTTTGAAGTTTGAAATGTTTATGAATGGAGGGAGAAAAAAAAAGATTTTTTTTTTTTTTAACCAAGTAATCATGCAAGAGGGGCTGAGATTGGCTGAAGTTTTAAACTACAGTTTTCTTTCAGAAATTACTTACTCGGGCTTACAAGCCAGACGGGCAGGTTTTCCCAGTAGCATTCTCAAACTAGGGTGAGGAATAGTAATTCTGGACCCCAGCCAATTCCAATGTAAATCTGTTTTGTTCAAGAAAGCCAGCCAAATTGCTTTTATACAACATCTCGCTGTTTCGAGAGACCTGTGATATTCTCAGCTCCCGTTCCCAGCGTCAAGAAAATAAAGCGCTTTTTTTAATTCTGAACCGCAGGCACAGCCAGAGCAGCACAGGGCCACCGCTCGCTATTAAATACGAAATGAGCGCTGAAACGCCGCGCAGTTCTTTAAGTAGCAGCCAGTATTTGGTTCGTGGGTGTGCTTTGACAGGTGCACGGGATCAGACCTCTGAATGGAGTAAATTGTTGTAACTGTCTCACGGTCAGCGGAGAGCCACTTATTTACTAGGATGGGGATGGGGACAGTAGTCTGATGCATGGGCGTTTGACACAGCTGTCAGGCGGTCTTGCTAGACCTCACTCATTTAAAGCCCACGGAAGAAAATTTAAACTATTTGTCAAGAATATCAAGAATGACGATTTTCTCCTCAGTTCTGCAAGGCTTTTAATGAGATTATTTACACCTGAGCGACGGCCGACGTGTAGTGAAGGAAAGCGAGGCACGAACTGGGACTCTCACTCAGTAAAGCCATTCCTTATTCTCCAGCAGTGATTTTAAATCACCCAAGGTACACAAATAATGTCCACTATGACTGTAACCGACGTGAACTTTCAGTCGCTATTCATATAATATTCCTGGCATCACATTATCACTGGTGGCAACTGAACTTATTCAAACTCAAATATTACACAGCAAACAAAGTTTCAGTTAATTTTCCTCTAGCGAAGTATCAAAGGAAGCACTGCCCTTTGAAGCAGCCACCTTATGCTTCAGGCTTTATACAAATTCAACAGAACAGCACCTCAGAAATCATGTACCAAATGCAAACAATCCACACCTTTGGAAAACAATCCCCTGTTAGAGGAGTAAACACGAGCATACATTAGTCACTGGCTCCAAAGATGGGCAGCCAATGGGGCTCATGAGATTTAACCTCCAGGACTGACTAACAGCACGCAGTGCTCCCAAACCACGGTACTGCTGAAACGATCCCGAGCACCTGAGCGTCACACAACACACAGCACCCGTGTCCACATGCACATGCGTCCGCGAGCGACGGCTGCCAGCAGCTGGGTGCCGGCTGGCGAGGGGCTGAGCGAGGCTCTCCGCAAAGCCCCGCTGCATGAACAGCCACTGTTCTCCCTCCGCCGCCGCATTTTGACCTTGAAAATCCCAGAGTTCGCTGTTATGATTTCTAGCTTCACTACCGTGGCCAGGAACTGAACTACAGGTTTGTTTTTATTAGCTTCTCAGCCACTTTGCCAGCTATTCATTTGAATCTTCTAAACAGTCATCTCTGAATCATAATGCAAATTCCATTTACTGAAAAGGTGGAACCTTTAATATAACAAATGAACATGTTTAATGACTGATACTTTTAGACATTACAGCATCTCTCATGTTTTCAGTAAATGGATGTAATTTTCTCTGCATTACCCTATTATTATTCTTTGCTAGCATTACGAAGCTACGTTCTCAGCTGCGGGTGTTTTCCACCAAGTACATTTTGAAGACAGCCCAAACAACACGATTTAAAAGACATCTCCCTCTGTATCCTCAGCTAAAAATGCTGCTGGATACAGAGGGATTGGATGGGTATTTTATACTTAAAATGTATTTGCTGCTTGCATCCGTGCTTCAACAGGGCCATGTTCTTCCAAAACTGCAGGCTGTATTTACACTGGATGAATATCTACAAATGCATTTGACTTCAAAGGCAGATAGAAGCTGTTGCGTATAATGAGAATGACTTCCTCAGCCTAAAGCCTGACCCATCTGCCCCTGGGAGTAGAAGATTTTGAGAGAGAGAGCAGAAGTGGGCCACCTCTGCAACTCTCCTGAAGCGTGCCTGTAACTCGGTGCGTGTTTGAAAGAGCCAGCGTGCCACCACGCATCGGGAGATGGCCAGGATGCTTACAGAGTGCCTACGCGGCAGGGGAAAATGGTGAGCAGGGGTCAGCAAACCCCAGAGTATTCAATCTGGTTGTGAGAGACAGCAGCTCACAAACTGCTCCAAAAGGTAGTATAAAGAAACCGATTTAAGTGCTGTAGATACTATCATTTTGATTTGTGAATGTTACAGCACTGAATTGTCCTTAAACAACAATGTTGTCTTTGGAACACCGTGATGTTATGTTCCGATTTTACTTGAAGATATGAACTAGACAAAAGGAAAATACATAAGTAAATACCACATGAAGTCACATGGAAGATGCAACAGTTTTTCATTCTTGACCTTAAACCAGAGAGGCTGATTGATTGTTTCTCTGCGCTTTTTCCAAGCAACAGTTCACCGGCTTCAGTAGGCTTGCTTTAACCACCCTGGCCACGCAAAGGCACTCCGCTCACAGGAATAAGGGCAGAAATGCAGGAGGAGTGCTTCAAATAATCTTGCAACAGAAATGTAAACACTATTGTTTGGAATGTATGGTTCTTAAGATTATGGGCTTGAGCCTATAGAGAGTCCTTCTGTCAACGTTACAGAGTTTTGGATCAAGCTTTGCACACCTGCTCACGCACACGATACATGAACCGCGCACGCGAGACACTATCTGCAGCTTGCTAACAACATTTACATATAGTTACAGTCTAAGTCATCTTTGACTCTTGTTACGTACACTCATAGGGCCTTTCTACTTGTACCAGTAATTGCTGGTTATCACAGAGATGCAGGAAGTTCGATATTAAGCTCATCTATTCGGCTCTGTTCTATCCTAACCCATCGTATGCACCTTGCAGTCGCACATTAAATGCCTACTGTGTATGGTTCTGTGGCTACTTCAGAGAAAGAAAGGTCAGAAAAAGTGCCCTATCCCTTCATCAGGTCGTGATGAAGCCTGAAAAAAATTTAAATCTATGTGGGAATTATTTGTAATTTTAGGTTGACTCACGCTGTTGCAGAGACCGGCTTTTGCACAGCATGCCTGTGAGCCCTGAGACAGTCACAGTTCTCTATACAGGCTGAGAATTCCTATTTTAAATTAAAAATACATTATTTAAACTTAAACATGGGTAATACTGTGCTGCTCTAAATTGGCGGGGAGAATTCTGGAGACAAAATGAGGTTCACCGTGATTTCTTTTTTAAATTAGATCTTACTGTATAAAAATTGAAGTAAGAGGGAGGACGGGCTAGAATAAAACAAGAAGAACACACAGCTGGTTCTGTACCTTTGGAACTGGCCTAAATCAGATCTCCCTACTTCAGAAATCTCTATACAGCCTGCATTCAAATTCTCCCCGCGCAACCAGAACTTGACATAGCTGGTAAAGATGACCGAACTGCAGCTGTGAACAAATACATACCTCTTCCACTTCTACCCACAAATCTGAGGTCGTTGAACCTTGCTACTTGGTTTTTCATGGCAGCTGTTGCATTTCGGAGTTCTGCGGAGTAGTTTTCATCGTTTCCAGCCATTACTGTTACCAGCGTCCCATCGGGCACGTCTCCCAAGGCCACCACCTACGAAATCAAAGCGCAGAATCCTCAGCTTTCTTATGCGACATTTATTTTAAGGCGCAGAACATCAACAATTAATGCCATGAAATAGGAAAAAGCAGCAACAACAAAAATAAATGCGGACCAAAAGCCGTTTGGGGAAAACTGGAATCGCTTCCATTACCACCTTGCAGAGTTACAGCCGCATTTTTACATTGATGCGAACCCGAAATACAAAGCGTAATGTGCACCTCGGCACGAAAAATACATGAAATAAGCTTTCCAAAATATACTTCTGTATTGGCAATAAATAAATTCAAGTAACGGGAACTGATCTTGATCTGATTTACATCAGTAGCACTACTTTTAAGTTACAGCAAAGTCATGTAAAAGTAAAATTCAAGAGAAAACAAAACCAAGCCAATCGTTTCAGGGACACAGAGGGTCAAATTCCCCACAGCTGCACCAGTTATCTCCCTGTTCATCCCACCGATCTGAATACATAAATTCAGAATAAGTCCATGGAGAAACAGGCCTCAAATGAATGCTTAATCGCAACTCACTAAACAATTTCTTTTTTCTTTTGGAAGCATGAAAGCAAATCATTGACTTAAGAATTCACCTGTGACCCGGTGGATGTAAACTGCAATCTGAACTAATGAAACCTGCAATAGCTCAGAAGCTTTCACCTTGTCCTAAATGTTTGCACTGTAGCTCCTCCGTGCCAGTATCCATCAAACAAATATTCAGGAACACGGGATTCACTGCATTTTTGACGCGATGCTCTGGGAGATATATGGATTTCTAACGTTAAGCTTTCTGACTTGTATCTACAACATTCACACTGGTTAGACTAATAAAAATTGAATTTTATCTTATCTTCTTGAGCAGGATTGAATTCTCAAAACAGTTTTACCTGGCTATTGCCCCGCATTGAATGGATGTCTGGTGTGTTTCTTGGCTTATTCTGGCAAAAGTAAGAGCTTGAACTGGGTCCTCTGGCACAGTATTTTTAGAACCTGCTGCTCTTGCTAAGATGTTGCTCCAATTAAGTCTACAGTAGTGGTCTAGGACTACTATCACAAAAAGAAAAAGAAAAGAGGAAAAAAAGTCTAGCTGTTTTTTATTTCCTCTTTTACATATTCTAAGAGGAAGTAGTCCTGCACCAGGTCCTCTGAGTTGCTGCTTGATATTTTTCCTTCCTCTTAGCATTTTCTAGCTTACGTCCATGCAGTTATAATTGGCTCCAACTTGTCACAGCCTGGTCTGATTGCTATTAGTTTCTGATCACACTGCTCCTTCCAAACAAGATCAGCAGCCCCTTTACTTAATCCATCTCTGATGCTTATTCCCCACTAATAACTATTTCCTCCAATACGACAGGGGTCTCCATCCTCACGTATTTCAGAGTCTTTCCTTTTACAGGGGGCTGCCTTCCTCACTTCAGTGCCATTTGTCACCTATAACCCTCATTTTCACTTCCACATACAAAGTTAAAATCACTGTGTCAAAATTCCCTCTTTACGTATATATTTCAACTTCCTCTTTCCCATTCCTCTGTAGCCCATGCTTTTGTTTTTTTTGTTCTCCTCTGTGTGCCGTAAGCCGTTTCTGTGGCCCGTTCTACACTCAGCATTGTGCTTTTCAAAATCCCCTGATCTTGGCATAAAATAGTCCCTGCTCGAAACGTTTCAGCTAGTAAGTTTTCTCCTTCGACAATGTTGTGTAATGAGGCAGACTGTCTCACAAGATCGGCAGCTGCGAACCTGATGAGCTTACCCGGTTCTTAAGAAGTTATCAGAAAACCTTAATACAGGCACGTATCTTAAAGACAGAAGAAAGGGAAAGGGGAAAATCTGGGCATTACCCTCGCCTCCCTGTGATGCAAATGTGTGCCTGCTTGCTTAAGGAAATACCTGCTGGCATTTTTAGGGATGAAAAACCTTCACAAAAGCAGGGTCAGTTGCCTCTTACAGGACAAATGTTTAAAACCACCATTTTCAAATTACACTGAAGGCAACCTCGGTGATAAGAAATGTGAAGAAAATATTGGAAACAAATATAAAAAAAATTGCACAGTGCAGAAAAGAAACTAGAGTTAAAAGTCACAAACAATAGAAGCAGAAATACAAATATTTACATTAGAAAAAAGACTAAACAGATAAGTTGGGACTTTGTGACTGGCGTTATCTAGTGCTTTGTTGTACTCTTTAGCTCTTAAAAATGTGTATTTCCAGAGAAGCGAGAAAAGAATCAGAGTTGCAGCACCAAGGGCTATCTAAATTACTTACTTCTGGTGCATCAATCAAACAAAATTGGCCTTTTAAATTAAGATTTAGATTATTTCCAAACAGCATTTGGACAGTTAATCTGTACGACACCTTATTAGAGTTATGCATTTTTCTCTAGGTTTCCCAGAATCACTCTTTATTTTAGATAAAAATAACGCATGGAAATGATCGTTTTGTTTGGAAAGAATACCCTGATCCTACAGATCAAATATAACGAGTGAATTTTGGTAAGGAAACGTGAAGAAGAAACTCTCCGTCTCCCTCTTCCTATTGATGCAATGATTGTTAGCAAATACTTAATAAAACTCAACGCTTTTTTTTTTTTCTTTGTCAGGTGAGAATCTGACTTCGGCAGCGTAGGAGCGAGCGGAATTTCCTAGTTCCCGTAAGACCCGACTCGGCTTAGGAATCGCGGCTTCGCAGACGCGCCGTGGCTGGCAGCAGCAGCCGGGGGGGCCGCTCCGGGGCTCCCTTCCCAGGGAGCCGCTGCAGGGCAGCGCGCCCGGGCGGGCAGGTGCCTCCCGTTCCGGAGCTCCCGCGGAGCCCCGCTCCCGTTTTTTGGTTTTCCTTTCCCCTTCCTTATCCCGGAGGAGCCGAGCCTGCGGTTAAGCAGCTCCGTGGGGCGGCCGCGCAGCAGCCCCGGGGCCGTCCCGTGTCCCACCGCCGGCCACGGCCACGCGTGGCAGCCCCCGCGCGGAGCTCCGCGGCGGTCCCCGGCTG
>VXAA01001326.1:803720-873116 GCA_013399115.1 Anseranas semipalmata
TTTCTTTCTTTCTTTCTTTCTTTCTTCTTTCTATTTTTTTATTTTTATTTTTATTTTTTGCTCTGCTTCTCCTACTTCAGCCAAGAGGCAGGGAGTATTTTATATTTAAATCAATGAATATATGAACTATAAATTCCACTCAGTGCTTCACATCCTTTCTTAATCTCAGCTCTTATAAATACAAAACAAACCCGATCTATTACAAACGTGAACGGTCGGAAAAATACGAAATGCCCTGATTTAACAGAAGCAAGTCGGGGAAAATATGCCATGCTTACAGTTTTCTGTAACTTAGCAGCATTATCAAGGCTGAGGTGAAGGACGCTGATCTCGACTGAAGGTGACAGTATTCTTTTTTAACTGCACAGAACCAAGCTTCCACCAAGGTAAGCTAAGGAGTTAAGGAAGAAAGGGCAGGCAGGGAAAATACGGCGGTGAGGATATTTCGATACAGATCGAGCTCTGTGTTTTACATACCCGTTAACACTAACGACAGGTGCGGGGGGTCTGTTTATTTTTTTATCTAACGCAATCTATCGTCTTCCGTATAATTTTATTCTCGCATGACAAAGAGAGGAACCCTCACGGGGATTTACTGTCCGTTTACTGTATCTTGAGCAGACACTCTGGAATAATAAGGATTGGTGAATGAAGCAGCTTGCAGGAATATCCGTGATTAGGCAAAGTAAGGGAATGATGCAGGGTACTTAAAGTCGGTATTTCTTCTCACATGCTAAGACTTTTCAGCATCCCCAGTGCCAAGACTTGCGCTCGGACAGTCAGTCCTTTGTGCAAGAATCCCTTTGAAGCGGGAATCACAACTGGTATTATAACTTCACCCATTCACATACAGCGCTGCTCACATTTGTATTTTGACATCAATTTATTACAGCCGTAAACAAACCACAACTGAATCACTATCTACCATGCATTGCCTCTGTCGTACAGGATTACCAGACCACAAAGCACCGAGCTTTTTACATAATACAGTTAAGCAAAAGCTTCGGAAATATGAGAGAGGGAGCAATAATTTAGGAATGAATTTTAAACAGCCTAAATTGCAAAGGGAGAATTAGAGCCTGAACACGCTGCAAGTCACCACTGCACATGCAAGCGCTCCCCAGCCAAACAGGCAGAAGTGGACACTTGTTGGAAATGGTTTGAATTTGTGCAGGGCGAGAGAAAACTTGAACGAGGAAGACACAAAATGTTTTGTTAAAGGAGAAAAAAATGCAGACCGTAACAGAGCTGGCATACGCGCAATATGAGCACAAACTGAAAGAACTGGCTACAGACCCCTATCTTGCCAACACTCAGAAACATGCCCAACCTCATTCTTAGCAACTTTCCTGCTGCATGCCATAGGAGTCTCTTCAGGGAACACAGTTATGCACGCACTGGGCTTAACATCTGGGCTTAACCTGGCATTATTCGCGGGGTCAGCTCCTACCTCTTGCACCTGAATGAATTTAACGTATGTATTAAGGCCCTCTTGAAGATACTTACAATGGTGTGAGTGTGCCTTGCTTCTGCTGGTGATGAATCAGTGGGTTAATGCTTGGAAATAAGATTTGTAGGATCAGGCTTCTGAATTGCCCCTGCAAGTATTTATTGCATAACAATTACCATCATGGGTAATTCCAGAGACTGACGTGAAAACAATTACTATAGTGATATATTCAATTATTTTGGTACTGGAATTATGAAGCATTTGGTACTGGAATAATGAAGCATTATTCCAGTAATGAAAGATTGCACAGAGAAAAGCAGCTGCCTGCAAGTAGAAAGGTAAGATGCTCCTTATTTCCTGCAGTGATCTCTCACACAATGAAATACGAATAGTTCATCCCAGCATGCGAAGCGCACGTATGATGCCACCGAGAATGAGATGTGAGATGCCGGCACGATGCCAGGGAATTTGGGCCAGTGGGCCAGGACTACCCAGGTGCATGGTGTCTAACTTGGGAGGGGGATGTGCCTAAACCCCTGCAGGGTTTTTGATCTCCATTAACTGATACAAGGTTATTCACTCTGGAAGAGGGGAAACTGGCTGCAGCTCAGTTTATACAAAGCAGAGGGGTTGCGATGACTGATGAAATACCACGTATTCATTCAACACTTTTAGTTTGGGCATCTAATTACTTGTGACCCAACTTGACCACTGAAAGAATTCCCAAGGACTCTCCCTCTTTAGGACCCTCTGGTGGCAGTGGTGGTCAAGAGCCTGTCTCATTCTTCCTGGGCAGAAATTGTGAGCCTTTTTCTTTTCAAATAGGGAAGAGCAATCCGTGGTCTTTGTCACTCAAACAGTTTCAGAGGGTGGGCATAACTCCCACTCTGAGGATGTGGGAAATGATTTGCCTGGATAGTAGGCACGCTACCAGAGATGTGGAGGACAAGGACGTGGACCTACATAAGAAGGGAGCTACCTTGCACCGTTTCACCTCCCTGACCGTTCAGAAACTGCAAGCCGGAGAGCTGCATCCCTCCTGGCTCAAACCATCAGCTGCTGGTGGCAATGGGCAGGGAGGGGGGCACACCTGGAGAAGGACAAGTTTCAGGAGGGGCTAAACTGTGAATCTGCATCCAGCATTAACCCCAGCTTTGCCGGCCCGGGGGTGGCTGCAGGAGCTTTGCTGGGTACTAGCACACAGCCCACAAGACAGCTTCGCTCCTTGCTCTTACACAGCTGTTGGCACATTTGTGAGTAGCAGTGGAGGCTGGGTTAAAGTTTCCACCGCAGAAATCCCTTTCAGTGCTTTGCCTCCCCGTACCGGTGGACTAGGTGTGTGAAATGCATGGCTCTGCCGTCAGGACGCATCTCGTTTTACCTTCCTCGAAATGCAAGCTGGTTACTCGGTGCAATGGTGCACGGTAGAGGGGAGAGGCTCCCGGAGGTGCAGAAGCAGAGGGGTCACACCTGGAGCCGAGGGAGCAAGTGGGCTTATTTTCCCAGCACTCGAATCCCAGGGAGAGCAACGGGTTTAGTCCTGGCCACGGTGTTATTGGCTATATATCAGTGAATGAGAGAGATTAGAGAGAAGGGCAACTGCAGTGATTAAAGGTCTGGAAGGAACTACCTATAAGGAAAGATTAAAGGAATTAAATACATACATATAATTTGGGGCAAAAGGGAAGCCAAGGGGACAGCATGACTGCGGTTTACAAGTACATGAAAGACAACTATAAAGAGGAAGGGGAGGAACTGTTTTCATTAGTTAAAAATGATAAGACAAGAAGTAACAGATGCCAACTGAAGTAAAACGAGTTCAGTTTTAAGAGCAGGGGCAACGTTGATCATAAGATCAAATAGGCAGGAGAACACGCTCCCAGGGAAGCTGCAGAATCAACATCACTTGAACTTTTCAAGTCAGAGCTTGACAAGCACCTTGAAGGGGAAAGTTTAAGAAATAGCAGAAGTGAAGCCAAGAAGCTCAGGGATGTACTGCCTGACCTAAAAGCCCAAATGATTTTAAGGCCATTCTGGAGGGCTTCTAAAACCAAACGCAAACAAATACTCAGAGCATTTGGACGATTTCTTTCTCTGCACAGCTCAAAATTAAAAGGAGGGGGGAAAAGGCTAAGTGAGGAAAATTAGTCATTTAATACGATTCTACTGTGGCTAATCCCTAGAGGAGAAGCCAATTACTTGAAATACTTGGGAGCATGGGGTGGAGAAGGGAATGGAAATTGTTGAAAAGCTGCCATCTGGTATAAGTACTTGCTGGTTTGGAAACTTAAAAAATACGCATTGTGTGCCATTATACTATGCTCATTACTTGCCGAGATTAATGCAGATAACATCACCCACACCTAGTATTTTCTGTGGCATTTTATATACTCAGGTTCACATCATAACAACCTCCAGCACTAATTGTAACATTTGGGCTTTTGATCTTCTGCTCTGGTAGGAACACTACAGATGCCTTGTACCAGCAAATGGAAAAAAAAAATAGAAAAAAAAAGTCCAGCTCCCTTTTGTTCCAGGACACTTAAAAGGAGCAGTAAATCTAACCCGCCTGGACAGCAGGAACAGCTCTGGCACTAGGAGGACTCTACTGATGGCACAGAATTAACGTAACTGCTTTATTCTCCGCTCCTGCCCCTCCGAGGGCAAGGGCATGCCCATGGAGCAGGAGCTGCTCGGCTGTCAGCACGGCCCGGGGCGCTGCAGACAGCTCGACTCACGTCGGAGAGGCCCTGATGGTGTCGTGACCGATGCTAGGAGCCGAGCAGTGCAGGTAGGGGTTCCCCTCCTGCAGACTTTCCTCCTGAAATTAGTGGTGACTGACTTGACAGAGAATCAGGCTGCCCAACATACTCCATCCAGGGGAAAAAATGTGCTATAGGTATGGTGCTAATAGGCAAAATGTAGTGGTAGCATGCATGCTGCATCTGATCCAAATACCTTGGCACGGGTTTGCCTTGCTCAGGGTTGGTTTGCTTCATTTTCAGCGAAAATTAAGTATGAGTTATAAATGGTTACCAAAGTTCCTGTAGGGTCATAAGCAGGAGATTGAAACTCTCGGTGTATTCTTGGGACAAAGCTCCTTCCCTATGCACCCCACCGCACTCTGCTGCTGACCGGAGAAGCTGTGGGACATTATCAATGGCCTTGCTACTGGGAGGCTCCGACTCCACCAGTAAAGAAGCCAACTACAGGGTGCTTCTGTGACATCAATATTTGTTTTCAGTAAATGAACAAGAGTTATCAAAACTTTGTAACTTTAGCCCAAATCTGAAACAGTGACATTACGACGGAAAGGCTTTTAAATCCCCAAAGGTCCTTCCTCAGTCCCTCTAAATAAGGGATTGGTTGTTCAGCTCAAGCAGAGGTGGAGATGTAGTACAGGGTTACACGCTTCCATCCTAAGGAAAGGAGCTCCTGACACGTAATGGAGAGGAAGGAAGACGGTTTCCAAAGGAGGCTCCCTCCTCCCAGGCTTGCCAGAAGGAAAGCTGTGGTCTTGCGACACTGTGGACTGGAGTTAAGAACTAGAAATAAGGATGCTAACTGCTTCCTTTTTCTTCTTCCTACACTACTTTCACCATTTAGAAACTGTGACAGGCTAGAATGATGAAACAGGAAGTCAAGAAGAAAATAATGACATTATTCCTAGTATGACATTGCAGTGCCTGTATCAGCAGGTGGTATTATCGGCGAAGGCACTGAGCAAAGGAAAGACTTCTCTGTTCCTCCTGTTCCTGTTCTTAAGGGTCGGGACGGCTTCTCTCTCTCTCTCTCTGTTTCCCCTTGTTCCTACAGCCCTTCAAGGATGATGGGGCAACTGCTGGTAGCTCGTTCATCACTTGCCCACATGGTAGTGCTCCATGCAGTGAGTTTGCAGAGCATTTGCAATACCTACCCTACAAACTGGCATCAAGAAAGGACTAAAATCTCTTTCCCAGGGAGATTGCAGAGGGGCCACAGTGAAAGGCTGTTGCAGCTTGAGCTTCAGCCTTAGCGTGACTGGGTGAGAGGAAAACTGCCTTTTAGTCCTGCATCCAGTTTGTTACTCTAAATACAGCACATGGTGTGAAGTAGAACCAGTTTCCTTCGGTATTTTTGCACCCCTCTGGGAAACGCAGGCGATGGACTCGCTGCGTGAGCCTCAGCACCTGTGACAGCGGTGGGAGAGGGGCTCTCTGCAGGACAGACGCTGCCAACCTGACGCAGAGAGCCCCTCGACCCACAGCTCGTGTGACACTCCTCATCTCAGGGTGATCAGGAGTAGCAAATCCCAGGCACCCAATGCTTGTCTCTATTTGTCCAGAAGCTGCTCCTCGCCCGAGACCAGGCTTCTGCCCATGTCTGTCTCAGACCACAGGGCTGGTCTCAGCGGCAGGAGGTCACGCGAGTGCCCTCGGCCAGCAGCTGGGCCATTCCCCACCGGCCTGCTCCGCGCTGACCGCCACACTTCATGCTCAACCTTCCTCATACCTGCCATGAACACACAGCAACGCCTTTGTGCAGAAAACTATACTGCTTACGGGGGAATTGTGCTTGGGACTTTCACTGCAACACCACTTGATCGAACCGGGGACGGAAGAAGAAGAGCCCAGACGAAACGCCAAGGCGCTATTAACCACGTGCAGCACCGCTAATGCACTCGCACAGCCACAGATGAAGCCACAAGTTAATCTCATAAATCGTTTCTCCTCCGCTTAACATCCCACCTGCGACTGCCTCCGCCTGCGCCGTGCAGGTCTGGGCAGGGAGCATGGCACGGGGCGCAGCAGCTGCCAGGGGACGGGACGGGCTGGCGCTGGGCAGAGCGTCAGGAAGGTACGCTTGCAGGCTCACAGATATGCACCTGAACGGCAGCAGTAAGGAAAAACATTTGGATAATTTTGGGCCTGATTAGCAGTAAAAACTCCAGCTAAAGAGCCACGCGCTGCTAAGGCGGCACCAGCATTTGCCACCTATACACGTGTAAGCGTCTGCTGCACTTCACCCAGTAAGGCGCATTTGCTGTTTTAGCCTGAGCGTGTGCTTATGGGACAACTCTAGGTAAGACCGGCACATGTTAGCATTAGTCCTAGCGGTTTGTAAGGCTGCAGCTGTTCTTTTGATTTGATAAGAATTTACTAAAAATCTGTCAGAAGTGTGTGCGGCGTGCTCTGTGTAGACTACGCGTGCCCAGTGCTGTAAGATCTCTCCATGTTAATGATACTCCAGCATCGGCCGCTCAGGTCAGGGTGTGGATGCTGAATGCTGAATTGTCGTTGCCCTGCAGTGGAAGGTCCTAGTGCTCAGCTGGTCTGACAAAACACCAGCAGAGCAGCACCCTTGCCGACCGACTGGCAGCAACACCTCACCTGCGTATACTGGACGAAATAACTCTGTCTTGGGCTCTTTCTGTGCATGTCCTTCTCGGGTTGCCCTGGGGTCCGTAAATGACAAGTGCAGCTAGATACACTGCCCTGCTCTAACACCTCATGTGGCAAATCCCACAGTGGCACGAGCAGGGGAAGCAGGAGGTCTGCAGGCTGAATTCAAAATGTGTCCTCCCCGGAGCCAAAGGCACCAAAATCACTCAGCGGGTTTACTCTTTATGATACTCTTCGTGGTATTTTCCCTAAGTTTTATTTTTGTTAGTTTAACGACAAGAATGTTTTCCAAATTGTTTAATTCTTTTTTGTATCTTTTTCAGTGTCACTTTGCTTTGGTACTACAATTACAGTTTAAACCCATCGAACTGTTTTACATAACCTTTCCACAATTTGATTGTTTTAGGAGACTCTTAGGGTGATACAAATGCTTGCAGTAACCTTCTCTGTCTGTCAGCTCTGGTTAAATGAGGACATTTCAACACACTCGTGTTCAAGACAGGCTATTCCCAGTTCTGAAGTTTTACCCTTTCCCAGAACAGTTTCAGGATATTCTGATGGCATCGAGCCTACAGAGGGCCACAGATCACCTAAACCAGGTCCAGATGCCCTAACGCAGCGGTACTAGGGACGGGCTGTCGTTACAAGGTCTGTCAGACCGCCTCTGCTCAGATGGGCCCACACCAGGTCACACTGGGCAGACACCAGCCTATTTCCAGTGCCGACAGATATTGCGCCAAGGCTTGACTACGCCGGGGCACCTTTGGTGGGACGCGGGAGGTGAGCACACTGGGGAGACCTGCAGCGTGCTGTGTGATGGAGGGAGCGGGTCTGAGGCCAGCATCGGGCTGCCCGGCCGCGGGGCGGACCCGGGTGGATGGGCACTGCTGCTCCCGCTGAGGCTTCCCGGACTGTCAGTCTGGCACCTCTCACCTGCAGTAATTGGACTTAAAACACATGTAAATTACTGCTACAAAAGTGGCACTTTGTTTTAATGGAAATCATCGCTGCTCCTCTTGGGTGGTTTTCTTCTTAAGCGTTTTTAATTTACCAGGTATGTCATCTACCACCTTTGATCTCAACCACAGATCTCCCTCAGGTCATAATAAGGTGCAACTTCGTATCAAAGCCTCCACGCTCATCTGCCCGAGATGAGATCTGTGCGCGACCGAGGCAGCAGCGTGCGCTGCACATCAGGTGCCCGGGGCAGAGGCCGAGGCTGATGCCCCAGGCATCAGGAGAAGCGGTCGGGTCCCCTCTGCGCGTCCCCAGCTCTGCCCCCAGAGGGGCGATGCTGGGCTTGGACCGCCCCAGGGCCTTCCTGCCCTGTCCTGGATGTGCCACTCGGGGGTGACGATGAAGCAGGGCTTAGGAAATCTCCCGCCACCTCCCACCTCCTCTGAGCTGCAACGTCCTCCCTGGGCCTGGGCCTGGGCCTGGGCCTCTGCTTACCCAGCTCTGGCTGCAAGGCCCTGGTTTGTGCCAGGGTAGGTGAGAAGAAAAACTGCACTTCCAGGCCTTTGACTTCAGTCTCTTTGCAAATGTGCCCTGAAATATACCTTGTAGAATACTTGAGAGCATGAAATACTCTTTCTAAGGCAGCAAGTCATAATAAATGGCTCCCTGAACGCCAACTACCACACACAACTCTTCTAAAAGGAAATTTGCTGTAGAGTGAGCAGATCTTAGCAGGACTAGCTTATGATCATATTCCTTTACTGCTTTCCAGTTACAGGTGTTGCCTGTGATGCCCAGTGGCACAACGTGCTGTCTATAATCAGCAAGTTCAATTTAAAGACAACATAGTATTTTAATCTGTTTTTCCTCTAGTTCATTTGTACAATTATGAAATGAGGGATTGTAAGTGTTTTAGTTTTATCTTTCTTAGGCAACAGACTGAAGTAGCAATATATTTAAGCCTTTCTTAACAACACAAAGCATTCTTACATGCTTTTTAGGAGTGAGTTATCACCACTAAATCACTATGCAAAGGCAGTTGCTCATTTGGTTTATGCACTACACAGACCAACTACCGTGATATTCATTTCACATTCTGTTTTACCTATAGTATCAAAAGAGGGTTTTCTTTGATGCCTTGCAGAGCAGGAATTATGTGTATCTGTTACAAAGTCTAAAATACAGCAAATATTTCTAACTTGACAATTTTATTAGAGGTTTCTTTATGTATTGCTGTTACACAGTGCACAAACACCAACCATGATTTACGATGCTGCGTCCTAAACACTTTCCTCTCATCGTTCTGCAAATTGCCTCTCATTCCATCCTCTCGAATTAAGTTACTCATTTCTCAGATGCTGCAATAAAGATAACCACCAAGAATTCCCATACCTTACAAAGCAGCAAGTATCCCACAAATATGAAGATACTGTAATACTGTGGACAGGTCAGTAGAATGATTTCGCACTCTTTTGGCTGTTTTTGAAAAGCCCCACAGAGCATGCAGCAGCGTGCAGGCTTTTCCAGTGCTTTCACTATGTGTGATGCTCTGCAGAAGCAAACCAGGGAAAGGCACATCGTGCCTAAACGCTCCGGTGGCAAGGCCCCAGGGCTGGGCTTTATCCAGCACTTAGGTATATGGCAGAATGACTCAATGCCCTCTTCCAAAATGCTCTGCAACAGAAACAAATTGTTATCCTCTCAAGCTGACACCGATTTAGGACAAGTAGAATTCAGGGTTCAAGGGGTTCGTGGACGATAAATAAGAAGAAAATCTGTCCTCTTGCCTAATGCAAACTGAGACTTTATGGCAATGACTATTAGCAGTAGCCCTCAAGGAAGGTGCCGCCAGACTTGCTGAAACTCAGAGTGGGAGAAGAAAAGCAAGGGAATCTTTGAGTGAGAATGGAAAATAATGTAGCTTCCTTTCCTCATTCCCAACTTCCATTCTGGCCTTTTCTCTTCATCAGATCTTTTAAAATCAAAGCCATAACAACAATTAACAGCTTGCTATACAACCATTTCGTACCAGATACCAATTTGTTTACTTCAATACATATTTAGCAGAAAGCGAGTAGCTGACAACAGAGCTGGTCCAGGATTATGGAAAAGAAACGGCAATATGTCACATATTAAAAAAGAGGTATAACGTCTTTCTCTCTGGCACACTGTGCAAAAGGTGCCAATGATGCTGGAACAGGAAGCATCTCATTCTCAATGGAGCCACAGCATAATGAACCATAGCAGGGTCTATAGAACCAGTCAGTGTTTTATTAAAATTTGTATTATTTTATCCAAACTATCCTTGCAATAAAAAGTTATCTTTGAAATTCTGATGGGAGCTTTTTTACTCCATTGTCATTTTTGAGGGATTAAAAAAGCACCTAGCATATATCAAGCCTTTAGTTTGTACAAAAACAGCATCGCCAGTGATCACAAATAACCCCGTTACTCAAGAAAACCAACGTCTCTTTACACTGCCTTGTTCCCTGTGGTCACTTTGTTTCTGCAGGCTTGCAAAGCACGGAGCTGTAGGTGCCGTCTGACAGCCATCACCTTGTACCTCCATCCCAGCAGCAGGACACCCTCCTGCCCCCGCGTCACCCCCATCCTAAGCATTTCACGTGGAAACTATTTTGAAGTATTTCCTCTGAAGAAACTGATTCAGTTAGAGAGGCTTGCAACATGTTTAACAGACTCATGAAAGCTCCTGTACATATTCAACTGCCTCGTGGAAGTTAATACACTCACATGCACACAGCCATGCATTTCCTTATTTTGCTCCAACAGAAACTATATTACCTTAGAAACTTTCTCCACCAAATACTTTCTATTACTTTACAATGAAGATTTTTATCGCATTGCAATGAAAAGAAAAAGCTTTTGAAAAGAAATATAAAGAAGTCTTTACCAAAAAAGCCAGGGGCTGCTCTGTTTTTCCTCATCAGGTACATGGTCCAGGAGAGAGGAGAAGACACACCAATCTGCCCGTGGTTCATGTTTAAGTTTATATGATAGCCAGGCAGTGGCCAGACACTGCAAAAGATGAGCACACACTAAACAAGATGAGGGGAGAGCTCTTCCTTTTCACTCCACTCCTTCTCTGCCCTAGAGATCATTATTTAACATGAGCAAATTGAAAAATGACATGCAGCCATACTTAGTATGTGTTTTTTTTTTTCCCCACTAACCAAACTCACATGAGACTTCCCATCTTTCTCTCTCCCCTCTCTCTCTCGCTCTCTCCCCTCAGGCATTTATAGGCTAGTAATTTTCATTTAGCTTCTCAGATGATTTTTCTCTGCCCAATTAGACTGGAAGTGGATGAAGATTTAAGTTCAGAGTTTTGCTGGTAGAAACCGGGTTGGTATCGTACAGCGAACTGCTCTCCTGTTGTTTCAGCTGATGTCCTGTTTCAGAGGTACGAAGGTCTACTACCAGTAAATAGAGTAACGATATTGGTAATGATTCTTTTTGCAGACTTCTCCTGCTCATACTATTTTATAATCATTAGCACCAGACAGCGGTATCATGAGAACACCCCTGATTATAAAGAGAAGATTTTTTTTTTTTCTCAGTAAATACACCGGCCAAGCTCAACCTCTTTCCCCCAGCACATGGAAATAATTGCACTGACGTCTCTGTGATGGGAATGTGTATGAGAAATGGTAACAGGAGTCAACCGCTATGCTCTGATAAATCAGTAAACATGAGTCAGTATCTGCAAAGCTTGAAATTTCGTTTGTAGGCAAAGTGATATGCATCTCAGTTCTCTAGCATTTAAGAGGAAATAATCCTTCCTAGAAGCGTACGACTTGCAATATACTCCTTAAGAGCCTGTCACATTTGTCACCAAGTGTGAAATTCAGCAATTTCATAGAGTGCTCTTGAAGAGATTAGTAAGTATATGGATGAATGGAGAAATGGATGGATAGACAGGTAGAGAGATTTTCAAAAATGTCACACCAGACTCCAAAGTTTAGTCCAGTTGTTTTTCAAAGCATTTTTCAAAATGCTGCAGTTGCTGAGAGAAAGCGAAAGGCAGCTGGCGGACAAGCAGATCCTAGTGTGCAATGCAGATTTACCGAGTATTCCTTGTACTGCAGTGCTGTAAAAACCCTGCACGCCTAGTGGCTCCCATGGTGGCTCCCTCCCTATTTTTTTTCAATTAAAGGAGGGAAGAGTTGGCTAAGATACCAAATCTTTTCCTTGTACTTTTTTACTTCAACTTTTGTAATCCATTGCTCTTCCTAGAAAACGGAGATGTGCTCATACGCAGTGATAAGAAGAAACAAAATCGAGTAGTGGCAGTTGCACCTAGGTGCACAATAAGAAATGTTGTCTAGATGTATAGCTGCTGGCGTGATGCATTTTGTGTTTTCCAGATTCCAAGATGGGATGTTTCTAATGAAATCAGGGAATGCATGAAGAAACAAAAGGCTGTGAGATTTACTAGGGATTTGCTGCTGGCCAAATTTCACAATTTCAAGTACAGGACACTGTTAAGGTTTTAAATATTATATTCTCACTTGTCAGCACGTGGCCACAAACCTATAGGCCCTACAAACACTTCAACACGTATAACATTGCCTAAGAGGAAAATTATGCGCATGCTTAAGCTATTCCAGGGATGGCCAAAGCCGTACATCTGTGAGAGTGGGTTCTAATTCCCTGGGATCACAGAAAAACTTGCAACACAGCTGATAAAAAAGGGAAGATGAAGTAAAATGTGCTTCTGGGAAAGCCTAATCCAGAAAGTGTTTGGGGCTGTTGGTCCGTCGTTCTTGGACTGAATGGGAAAAGGAGAAGTGGCACTTTTTTTCCCTTTCTTTCAAAATTTGTCTTAACACTGCCTGAGAAAAGAAAGAGAGACCCGCATGAGAAACATACTCCTTTTCCCAAGAGCAATAATGGAAAGAGAAAAAAAAACAGCCCACAAAAAGCCCCGTGCCCTGAAATGAAACAGCACAATCTCTACCACTCCAGCAACTGTTGCACAACCCCGGGTTATGACATTATTCAACTGCCACAGGAGAGACCTCGGGCAAATGTTTCATCAACTGCACAGCAAGATGTTTCCTGGGCTTTGCCGACAGTGGTTCGGCGGAGGTGCAATAGCCCCGCTGTGACGGGCCAGATAAAGCACCCCCGCTAGCTATCTTCAGATGCTAACTACGCCAAAGAGGTTCCTTCTTTCCAGCACTCCATACAGCGCTAGATTTGAGCTTTTGAAATGTACAGACCTTTAGTCCCTGGCTCTCTCATGGCTTTTTATTATCAGGTTTCACCTTCCTTTTCCTATTGCTTTTTGGCCGTCTATCAGAGTGTGAGCACCTTGTGGACATTTACGTAAAGATAAGAAATGATGGCGCTGTGCAAGATACATATGTGTGTTACCATAAGAAGGGATGGATTTCCAGGGAAAACTAAACCAAAGACCTGGGATGGATTTGGGTTTCAAACTTTTCTTCCCTAACACAATACCTTAGCTGACAGAGAAGTGAGGAGATTCCAAAAGACTTTCTTTACCTCTTATTTTAATTTGGTTATTTTTGAATTCTAGGTGAAGCTAGCTGTCCTCACAGGGGACTGCTTTTCACTCACAGTGTGCGTGTTCAACAACGCAAAGATGGCCTAGTGATTACACAAGTGAAACCCCAGCTGCTCTTTTATTGTATCAACGGCACTGCCTGTCCGACTGGCCGCCTCTCAGCTGTATGCCAGAGGGTTAGCCTGAAGTGGTGGGGGGCAGAGGGGAGGTTATGAGAGCCAAGAGAAAAGGTATTCTTCATTTGCACTTATATATGGTAAACATCGCTCCAGCAGTAAGTTCTGACCCAGTGCTTATTTAAAGAATATGCAGGTTTTTGCAAGGCATTCGCTTAAAAAATGGACAGCTGTGTTTCTGGAGGTGCTGAAGATCTGCAACGCTCATGGGCTTTCAGTGAAACTACTGGTGTTCAGGTCATCTGGAAGTCAGCTGGGGCATTGCCCGAATCTTAAGATTAGCCCTCGGGCAGCTTACAAAGCTTATAAAGAAAACATCATAGAGTAAACATATAACCAAAGCTTACAAAGTAAACATCAGCCCAAAATAAAATGGAAGTAGATGGGAACACTGCAGCATTTGACGGCATCCCATTAGCAGGTGATATGAACAGTTAAAAAGGATGAACAGCTTCTGTTTTCAGACATTAGCCATATAGCTTTCCAAAACTTTGATTGTAAAAATAGCCCTGTTAACAAAAGTAGGTTTTCCCAAAGGAATGCAGCATTTTGTTTTCTTATATATTGCTCTTAACATCCCCCCACACTGCAGGATACCTGTGCAAACCAACTTCATGTTAACAGAAGAACCTTTACTTCAATGACCAGGCAAGACAGGAATGGTGTGAAATGAGCACGTTCCCTGATTTCTTCATGCACCTTCCAAAGCTTTAATAACACAAAGGTATCTGTTCCATATAGACATGATGGGATTCTGTGGCCTGTGTTACACAGGAAGCCATGCCAGGAAAAGGACACAATGTTATGTTCTCATCTTAAGATCCAGCCTCTGTCAATCTCTTTTTCGGACTGTGCAGAGAGATTACCCAATAAGCACAGAGAGTTTCGTGTTATGAACAGAAGTATTTTTAGGGTTCTCTGAACTGTGCTAAATGACTGACACATTTTAAAATGCATAACGCAGACCAAAAAGAAAAAAAAAGAGGCAAGTAAGAATGAAACAGGATGGAGCACACGTCCTGTTTTCGACATTCAACACCATCTTTAACTCACTTTGAAGCACGACATCCTCTTTGCAGAGTGGTTAGCAACCCCCTTCTGAAGCAGGTTGTTTTCCTGGAAGCGGGATGTCACGGTTGTGCCCATGTCTCTGAGGGGATTGCCAAACTCATGGACAAGGGTGGATTTCACTGAAAAATACACATGGCTACTGGGAAAATTCAAACGCCAGTGCTTTTCTGGATAGGGATAATATTTATGTGCACTTTCACCATGCTGAAGCTGGATGCGTTCTGCAGTGAAACCAAACCCGGTGAGACATTTGGAACAACAGCTAAGATTTCATTTGTTTTGGAGCTGCCTAATAGACATTTGAAAGCTATCAAAAACATGTTTATCCTTTTTTTTTTTTTTCTACACGAGCCATCCTCCCGTCATCGTCTCCTTTAAATAAAGTCTCAGAGTTGTGAAACGGTCACTCTCAGAAAAAGGCAGACCTTTGCACCCTGGGAACACGTTTGCTGACACCCTGCTGGCACCAGCGCCAGCACCGAGCACCGCCGCACCTAGGCCGCGGCCTGACGGCAGCGGCAGCGCAGGCCCCGAGCAGCGCATGGGGTTTTTCTGCGTTGCGCTCCGGTCCCCGTGCCAAACTCTGCTGCATGGCTGCGGGCTCGGGGATGCTCGAGGTCTCGGGTCGGTGCTGGCCAGGAGAGGGAACTTTGGGGTGACCTGGCCGGCCCAGCCGGTGCTTTGGTGCCACGGCCAAACGCCAACTCACTGTCCACCCCGCGCGCTCGGGCCTCTGCCCTGCTATGTCGGCAGAAGCTCTGTCTGCACCCACAAGCAGTTTCCACCTCTCTCCTCTGCTAAGAGCTACCCCGGGCAGTAATTACTTCGTCACAGGGAGGAGGTGAGGCTGCCCATTAACTCCCCCAGCCCGAGCCACCCACCCACACGCTTTAGACAAAACCAAAATTCATTAAGAGAGACCAACGCTCAGCTTCCCTCCTCTCCCTGCTGCTTTACCAGCAGAGAAACCAGCCCATGGACTCCGACAGTTGTAGACTAACCCGGTTTGAAATACAGGACTGGAAACAACATGAGGCACGTGCGCCGTAGTATGGCTAAAATGCTAACGTGCCAAATAAAACCACACCTCGAAGCCTGGCAGATCTGTTGGCCTCTGGTTTGACCAGACATCCCACCCCAGAAGCTGAGGGATGTCTTCCGATCAAAATCAGTACACATGATTTTGTGAAGTTTTGAGGAATGGACGTTTTCTGACAAAAAAAAAAAAANAAAAAGAAAGGTGTGCGTGTGTAAAATTACCTACCACTTCCCACCCTAGCCAGAAGGACAGATGTGGTCACAGGAGTCAAAGAAGCGCCATCACTGTCAGCCTTCCATTGCCCTGGGACATGCCGCCACCCTGCAGAGCAAGGTGAGTGACCCAGCCTGCCCTGCCCCGCTGGTGGTGGCAGCGTGGGACAACTTTCCAGTGCGCTCACACCAGCTAGGCCTACTTGAGCCTGCCAGAACCTGCTCCGTGAAGCTTTCCCACCACAAGAGAGAAAATCATATGCCCAAGCCAAATCCCACCTCACAGTCACCTCTCCACCTTCACTGATTTATTCACCCATGTAGCATCTCCAACAGACCAAGGCATGAAGAAAGCAGAAAGCTTCATGACAGTGTCCCACTAAGGCTATGTTTCCCTTCAGCACGCCAAGGGAGAGACCCAGGCGAAAATCTATAACAGACAGTGACAGGGGGTGCACAAAGTCTGGGCAGGTCCCTTGGTGAAGCTGTAGAAGGAGACAGAAAGTCCTTTCTGCCCTACTCACACTGCTCTGCTTGCTAGTCTCTCAGAGCCCTGCCTGTGCCATTATTCTCACCTGGAGGCTGTGGTACCTCCACGGAAGGGAGGGTTTATCGTTCAGGCTTCTTAACAGCCGCAGCCATTACAGACTGCTGGTGTCTGTGCTTTGGGAAGCAGCATCCTTCCAGTTTCATGCCTTCCACCACTCCTTTGGTTCCTGTTGCTTACCCAATAATGTTGATTAGGCTTCAGGGCAGAAGCAGCATTTTGCACTTTCTTCTAAGACGGGGTTTCAATTGTGGAGAAAACTCAACCTTGCTTTCTTTAATAATTCACATGGCAGTATTGTGTGGATACTCTTAACTGCTACTTAAAAGTAATTAATTGATTTTCTGACATATCAGTTAACAATGTATTGCACTGACATGAAGTTGTGATTCTGCTCTTGATTGGGCTAGATGACTAGATGCATCATGCTCAGTTCAGGAGCTGAGCTTAAAAGACTCTAAATATATTCTGCTATAAAGGGAAAGGCATTTTACATGTAGTGTTGTCTAAAACTTGAATCCATATGCTGCCTCCAATGCTGTCAGAGTAAAGTATTTCACTGTTATTTACAGTAGACTGATAGTATTTAAATTTAGAACATCCGGTAGGTATGAAAACACAGTTTCTGTCAGCTGGAGACAATAGCACATGCCGAGCTGCAGGAAGAATGGAGCCTGCAGAAGTGCGCTATGTGCCCAGGTACAGCTGAGCAGAGGGAGGTCACTGGAGCATCTCCTGACCCCGTAATAAGTTGCCTACCCTGTTTGTAAACCCATGAACACTACAGACATATATGTGGATGAGTCTGAAGCAGGAAGGCAAAAAGACAGAACCTGTTTCTGGAGATTAACGGTGGTTTATACAGCTTTTTATCTTTACAGTAAGTCACCAGTTCCAATAAACTCCAGGGCTGGGTGGCAACAGTAGGTTAAATAAATTTCTGTGGTCAGAATGTTCAAAACAGACATATTCTGTTAGATAACTAAATAAAAGAAGTCCGGCTTTTGCTGACTTTAATGAAATTATCTGAAGAACTTACAAGCATTTATTATGCTCCATACTCACAGATTTAGAAATCTACTGTTTAATTACTTAGGCTTGAAAACTCTGACCTGAAGTAGACAGTGCGTGGGGGGCACTACTGGAGATATTTTCATTCATTATGGAGGATATGAGCTTACTTGCTTGTGATCTCTGCTTTGATATAGGTAATCCCATCATGGATAACTCAGAAGGTCAAACCCCTAACTTTTATATGTTCCAGAATGCTTCACGTGTTGAACACTCTTTTGCTTCTGTTCTGAAATAGTCATTTTTCTCCTTCTTCCCCTGCTACAAAACAGCACAGACACACAAGTTCAGGAACATAACAGTTCTTCTCCAGTCATTTTCTTTTTATAGATGTTTTATGGATATGGTATGTTAAAATGTTTGTGGGGAGAAGTAGAAGCTTTTATATATCAGCTGTAAAAACTGGAGAAAATCAAGAAGCTTTCTGCTGCACAAACCCTTCTTCAGCTATTTATATCCCTATTTACCTTAAGAAAACCTTCCATTTTTATCTTTTGTGTGCTGAGAATATGAGAACATTGCTGATACCCACTCAGCCTTGTCACAAAATCTAGAAGCCACTACAGGAAATTAACTTCACCAAGACCATCCTGTTTATGTGATTACAGTATTAGCTGACTTAACTCTGCATACAAGGCACAGAACAGAGTCCCACACCGCGAGATGATCTCAACACTCAGAATTATTTATTATCAATCCTCTTCTGAGATTTCACCATTAAAAATACCTGTTCTGGCTCATTTCAGCTTTAGAAGAAGAGTGATACGAGAACCACGGTGGATTCAGTAATGAGCACTTTGTGAGGTCTTTAGGTTCAGAATAAATGAGTTTTGGAAAAGAAGAGCAGTCGTGAATTATTAACAGTCCCCTCTGTAGCTGGGAGAAAGCGTCAAGATTTTGCTGAAGTCACGGATTGATTTTCTGACACAACAACTGAAAGGACGCGAGAGCAGCCACTCGGATGGTGGTGCCAGACACACGATCTGTTGTTAAATGGAGTTCCTCCTCTCGCTTGCCAGCGCTGCTCGGGCCCCATGGATTGCGCTGTATTATATCACCCACGCTAGTACTTACTGGGAAGAAAGAGTGGGAAAAATAGGTGACATATTGTAGGGTGGATGGATAAGTAAAGTAAAACAGACTAAAGAAACCCTTCTTTATAGGTCTGGATAAAATGTTAAGGCCAAAATCTTCTTTTGCCCACTAAAATAACACAGACTTAGGTTAGAAAGGTATTTGGTGAATTTATGCATATTTTTCAACTTATTTTGCTCAAGAAAGTGAAAAATATACAAATGGAATACTTTACAACTGTTTTCAGAACAAATTTTTTAATCAAATATTTTTAGCTGAAATAACACTTCACTTTTAATTTTATTTTGAAATTGTTCTAAAAGCCTTGGCAGCTGAAACCTTTGATCTTAGGGGTTTTGCTTGGTTCTAGAATAATTTTTCAAAGCAGTTTGCCAACACTCTTAAAGATTTGCTTTGAGTCAACTCAGAACAGAGTATTTCCTGAAGTTTTCTACAATTTTCTTTTACACAGCTAGCACTGGCAGAACAGCTCCAGTTGTTCTATCTCAAAGGAATTCACCTTTCTGAAATACCTGATTTCGTACGTCCCTCTCACTGCTCCTGTCAGCCAGAACAGGGGTGCTGGGCACAACTGGTGTCATGCTTTCCGAGTGCCACTTTCTTCTCTCCTCTTAAATTATAAATACAAATCTGAAAGAAATGGTGTAAAGAGAAGGGCCTTCTTGCCAGCCTAAGCAAAAGCCAGAATGAAAACCAAGCATCTTTGAAGACTTTACCTTGGTTTATTATTTCAAACGCAAAACTCATAGAAGGAAAAACAGAAATGCTTTTACTCCAGATCAGCATATGTAGCAAAAGCCTGGATGCTTTTCTATTTTGTCACTTTTTATTGGAGAAAAATGGCATATTCCTTTCTACCTCTTTCAGACCACTGTCCAAGAGCTTGGGTGATAAGCCCCTGCTTTAGCTTTTGGAGACTGGAGCGGCAGGCTTTTTTTTTTTTTTTCCCTCCAAAAAAGAAACACAAAAGTGGAAATCTATCCACAGATTTTTGAGCACAGTACACTGCAAAGTGGAAGGTGAAGAGATTAGAGAAACACAGGAAATTTGTTGAACAATGTCAAATTTAAGGTAACAGATTCAACGTATTCATATTTGAACTACTCCAGTTTCCTATGTGGCTTCTCTTAAAGAATTTATTATTTGTCATCTTCTTGGTGATCTTCCATCACATGATTCAGTAAGAGGCTGAAGTTACTAACTTTTGGTGGATACTGTGGGGGTGATGATCCGTACTGGAGTCAGTTGTGGGTTTTTCAGTGCAACATTTTTGCCATCAGCTGATTTATCAAGTTCAATCTTTTCATGGCAAAAAGGATCTGTCTCAACCAATTTTCCTTGAAAATATTTTGAAAATAATCTGAGATTTTAAGACTTGATATTGTGTTTCCTTATTTCTCAAGGAAAAAAAATCCTTTCTGGTTGGAAATATTTTGAAATGAGGTTCATGATGGTATTTTCTGTGGTTTAACATTAAAAACAGTAGGCAAGTATGAGTGGCACTTCATACCTATTTTTGTTTTATGAAATATTTCTCCGGGAATTTCATTTCGGGGGAAATGGCGTGTCTTTGCAGAAGCATGGGGAGGAAGACCTTTTCCCCCAGCGGTGCCCTACACATCTCGACTGCCTTAAGAATTGTGCTGAAATGTTTCCTGGGGTTAGGTGATGCAAACCCCTGTCATGTGCCATACGGATTTGCCCTGAATCGGACCAGGTGACGGCAGCAGGGAACAACGCGCCTCTGCTTGCACTGCCAGCACTGTGAATGGGAGGCACCGGCTCCTAAGGGCAAGAGGGAGCTGGAGGGATGCTGCCGACCACTTTATGTAAAAAGGGATTTGCAGAGCCCAGCCCCGGGACAGCAGCTTCAAACAATGGCGAGCTTATCTGCAGCAAGGGCAGCCAATGATTTTGGCACCGTTGTGATGACAGATAAAAGCAGGGCAGGGCCGGGCAACAAAAGGTGACGTGAAGAGATGGTCAGGAAAAGTTTACAGCGTATTGGAAGAATCAATTAATGCCAATTTTACAAGGAAATCTGCTGTATAAGAGCAATGCCGTGACAGACAGCTTAGCACTGAGCAGAAGATAAGTGACCCAGTGCAGAATTTTCCAAAGCGGGCAGCCGAACTCCAGCAACAACTGCACGGTGCAGGAGACGCAGCCTGCTTCGTGTTTGCATGCTGCTGACGGGCTGCCTGTAGAAGGGTGTATTTGGTGGTCTTTGTTCAGATCTCAGTGGTTTGTACTCTACCACACATTTGGCTCCTTTCCAGTGGAGCCGAAGCACTGAAAAAAATCATTTAAGAATTAGCGTGGCGATAGCAATATTTCCTTCTCCAATTGGGTGGTCTATTTTATAGCCCAAACAAAATTAGAGCCAGGAAGTGACAGGTATTCCTGAGGCTGAAGCTTGATAATGCTGAACAAAAAATTCAGATGGGTGTGTTACAGAATTCCCAGGAAGACGAGAGGCTGGAGTTTGCAAACATATGCAAAGCAGCGAAGAGAGGAAGCACAGAGGAATATTGTACTTCTGGAAAAAGCTCAGGGTGCTGATGTGCACATCCACAGCATTTCTGCCCTTTTTCCTCATGTGATTTCACACGTTCATCGCAAATATAAGATGTAACACAGACACAAATATGTGTCGTGTACATGTAGAAAGGATGCAGGGAAAACATGATCCTGGGATATGAAAAATACGTATGTCAAGTTGCTTAACTGCCTCCATAACCATGAAGCACACCATGATACGATATCCACAGCCACGCAGCATTGCACTGATGTCCCTCCCCAGGTAAGGGAACTAGGCAGTACCAAGGCTGCTGCTGCCCGGCACCAGGACAGTCGCACCCAAGCAAACAGGAGGATGCACTCTGGTGTCAAGGACACCACGGACTCAAATTCTGCCCCTGGACACTGTCCCAGTTTGGTACCTGCTACACATGTGTATCCAAACAGGGCAAAAACTAGATTGGGAAAAAGCATTTTCCTGCCTCTGGCCCCTCTCCCCTCCGTGCTGCACTGGACCCAGGCAGCACAGCTCCTGTTCAGAAGCTGGTGCACACTGTGGGGACAACTCTTCCTTGGGCAGCTGGCATCGCGATGGTTACTGCTTTTACAGACATAAAGACGATGCTCTGTGCAGAACAACTATAGCATTACTAGATGTTTAAAGAGTGCCTGCTAAGGAAGGCTGAAGATAATTCCCTGCACTACAAGTCCTTGCTGCTGAAATCTTGGGGCCTTTCGGCAAAGTCTAAGAGATGGCTGAAGGCCACAGAACCGAAGGTGGACAGCTAAAGCTGCTGAAGCCCTGAAGAATCAGTGGAACATGGAAGTAAAAAGAAAAAGAAGCGTGCAGGCTACAAGCGCATGGAGCACATTATCCTTTCTTGTCAGCGATAATAATGGTATCAAAAAAAAAAAAAAAGATCATTGAGAGAGTGGACCAACAGCAGCACTTGTCTTTGTGGAATTTCACAGCCCCAGAAACACACATCCTGGGCTGCAGCCTCACGAGACTCTCCTGCCTGGGCACTGGGCTTGGTTCCCCACCTGCTCCAAGCAAAGTTAGCCCTCTTTTTTTCTGTTCCTTCCTCTCCTCATGAGAGCAGGGGCAAGGGCTCGGCACAACGCTGCCTGACGCATTTTTGCCGTGGCTGTGAGTATGGCGGTGACCGCGCTCTCCCCAGCACACGATGGCATGCGGTGCCCGGCCGCTGAGCGTGGCACCAGCTCGCGGTGCCCTGACGGTCCGTGCCAATGCCATGCAAATTATTCGGGCTCCTTCCTCACAACGGCGGCGTGTCCTGCTGAGCGGCAGCAGCAGATAACACGACGCGGCTCTAGCAGGGGCTGGTGTGCTTTCTTTCAGCGTGCCTGTTTCTGTGGAAATACGGGGAAATACCACCTTCCCAGCGAATGATGACGGTGGTGGCCTCGGCTGAGGGTCAGCTGGGCACAAGTCCATGAAATGGAGGACGCACAAGCAACTTTAGCATTTTCAGGTTCTACACAGCGGGGAGCTTCCCACATTTTTCCACACGAATACTCCCCGTTTACATGTTGCTGGAGGTCGATAGGAAAAGCTTCATAATGAGAGTTTCTGCTTCTTGAATACAGCACTGTGTGGTCTGCCCAACAAGGCAGCAGTTCAATTAAAAGTTCAATTAAAAGGAATCAGCGCATTGATGGGGCTGAAGTTGAGGAACCCACATTTCATTTACCGAAAGTGGTTGCTGTCCATTTTGCCATCCTAGAGATGACGAGGGCATTAAACTGTAGCCACGCAGAGAGGGAAAAACGGAAACATATAAAATGTGGAACATGTAGGAGTCAGCTTAAGATACAGATGCTGAATGTTTGGAGAAGCTGGTGCGCTGCTTTAAGCATGCTTGTTACAGTCTGATTTCTCAGCAGTTTTCTTGTAAACAGACTTTATCTTTCAGTTTGATAAAAGCTGAGGGCCAGATAAGTAAGACTGCCAGCACTCCTGGCAGTAGTTTATGAGTTTGTGCCTGTATCTCTTGTCACTATGGTAAATATGTATATTTTGGCTGAAATCCTGAAGCCATTTGAAAGAACAGCAAAGCTCCTGCCTCACTTAGGCAATGCTCTGGCATGAGAGAGGTACCATACACGTTCAGGATGCCTCCGACTGATGGTTCCGCTACCACCGGCACAGCTCCGTGCCCGGCAGCTACTGGGATGCGCACAAAGCACGCAGGGCTTGCAAGGCTGAAGCAAACCCGTACTACATCAGGGACTGGCCGCGCAATCTCCCGCACTGGGTGTCTGCGTGGACTACTTATAAAAGAACTCCCCAGCAGTGATATAGGTGAGGCTGTTCTTTCTAGGGCCAGGGAATGGATGGAGTGACCTCTTCAGGTCTCTTCCAGCCCTGCTTTTCTAAGACACTGCGAAACTTTCTTATAAATCCCATCGGCTGGGTTTTCACCCCCCTCTTTCAGCTCAGTGAATCAGGGGCTGGCTGCTGACAGCGGTATATAAACCGCGGGGTGCGTGTGTGTGTGTGTGGGTGCACGTCCATTGGCGCGTGTGAGCATCCTCGTATGCACGTCTACGTATAGCAGGCTACTTGATCTCTGTTTATAGCAGCGTTTGCCTGTATTCATCAAAGATAGGGTGGTGAACAGAGATATGGTATAAAGGACACTGTGCTCACTTATTTTATACATTTGTAATCTCTACCCAGAATGCTTTTTTTAACAACACTGTCATTTCCATAAAATGTTTCAGATTAGAGAAGATCCTGGCTAAATTTAGCTTTTATGGAAGAAAGAATAAAACATAATTAACTGTTTAAAGAACAAAACACAAACCACATGAAGCAATGAAACTTGTTGGCGAGAAATCTAACAGTAGTGCTTGGTAGCAAACCCCTCTCCTGTGGAACAGATGTTTGGGATTTTACACAAAAATAGAAACTACACTAATGTCAAATACTTTAGTGCCTGAAAAGCTGACAAACACTGCGTGTTGCTCTTTGGGCAACACAAACTTCCAGGTTGTTCAGAGATGCCACAGAAAATGGAATGAAATTAAAGAAAAACAGCAGCAAGAAGTATTGACAGATTTTTTTTTTAAAACAACTCCCCAAACCAGCAATGTCTCTCCGCCTTCAGGCAGCTTTTAGTGCAGTCTGAATGGCTAATTATTGCCAGCAGTGGTGGAAAAGCTGGTTTGCAGGCACTTGATTACCCTTGAAGTATCAGGCTCTGTTTTCAGTAGAGCCATACACAACATACTATAAATTCTGTTGAAATAGATTTGTTGCCCCCCACTCCCCCTTATTTTATAAACAAATATTGGGACTGCTGATATGGAGAAAGTAGAAAAAAACAACGAGAGCCCGACCCTTGGGTGTCTGTCTCCGTTCTCGTCATGAGGAGGGAAAACCTGTGGCCTGATTTCCAGGGCTGGCCAAAGCGGCAAGCTGTGAGCCGGCTCTAGTCATGCCTGTTGCTGGTTTTAGGCAAGCAGCAGACCGAGGTAGGAAGCCACACATGTAAAGTTCGCTGCAGCACCATCCCTAGATGCTTGTTGTGATGTATTCTCAGAGCCTGAATGAACGCATTAGGATGGATTCATCGTAAAGAGGCTTTAAAAACATCCCAGTTTTGGACCATCGGTTCAGAAAGCATCACCGGTGTAGAGCTTTCCTAAGCACTGTATTGATGGTGAAAAAGACTTGCTGTGCATGCTCCCCATAAGCTAAACCCACGAGAATGAAGAGAGACGAAACACCGCACGGCAGGCTCTGCATGAATTTTCTAAGTGGGTGTTCATGTTTTATATCACCATATGATTCTGTGCAGCTTCGCACAAAGAAAGACATCAGTCCCTGCCACACACGTGCACACACACGCGGACACGCACACACTCCCCAAAGCCAAACAGATGTCGCACCAAGCCCACATCTCACCAAAATTTTCCAATCGTCAAAATAGAAAACATCAGGCCAAATTTAGCCCCCTTCGATGCGCGCACACACACCACTTTCACTTTGATTCACTTCTCTTGACATATGGTTTCCTCTCTCCTCCCGCATCCCCTCCCCTTCGCATTTCAAACTTTAAAAGAGATAATAAATTGGATTTAAATATTATGCCTGCAGTGGACACCGATGGAAGATGGGAAACAGAAAAGCAGAGGGGAAGTTTTGAAGGGCAGACGAAGGATCAGTTCCCACCATCCACGGGAGCAGTGTCCTAGTGGTATGAACCAGTGTATATTTTTCTTTGCAATGCTTGCACAGTTTGCCATGCTCACAAAGTCTAAAATGAAGTTTCCTCTCCTCTTTCATATTCTTTTGTTTGGGATGCTCTTTTAATTTTATTTGGCTAAACGAGTGCAAAAAACCCCAGCACCCCCCGCCCCCAAGGTTGAACAGACATTTCTTGCATTTAAGTGGAAGATTAAGGCACTGGTTTCCCTATTCACATGACCAGAGTGCTTTCATGTGTTCTGCAGCACACACTGATATCTTGTTCTTTGTTTGCCTGGATGACTGAAGCAGTGAAGAGCCACCAGCATGATGCCAGTTACCCCAGAAGTCTCCAGGACCTCTGCAGAGGTCAAATCCTGTGCACTTTCCAGCAGACATTCGGCGTGTTAGCATGCTTATAGGATTAGCCCATAGAAACCAAACAAAAAGCTGAGGCACTTCTGAAAATAAACACTTCTCGAGCATATCAAGAGAGGTAGGATTTGCCCATATTGCTGATGTGAAAGGCTCTCTGAGTGCTGTTTTTGGACTAGGAGATGATTTTGAAAAGCTTAAGCGTAAGCACGATTCTCACCCCTTTTTAAACTCGGAGAATAAGACAGAAATTGGGAATTTGCTTCTCACTAGTTTGGTGCTGCTTTCCATATTCACTGAACACAAACTTTTAATATTATGATTGGGGAAAATAAAGTGCAGCCAAACCCAGCCCTTTCAGCAAGTCAGTAGAATTCCAATCAAGGCAAGTTTATACATACCAGGGCTGAATTTGGTTCATGTTCTGTCTAATAACTAAGCAATTAGATTATATTATTAAATTATTTAGGATTAAATTTCTGTTTGGAAAATTATTCTTACTTGACTGTATGAGTGAATTGAGCCAATAATCTATTTTGCACTCATATTTCAATTTGGATCCAGCAGACTTTTGTTGAACGGAGAAAAAAAGTAATTGATTCCTTCGCAGTGTGAGCTCTCACTTCCTCAACCTGGAATGAAGCTGTACATGTCCATCTTCTTTCCCAAATTAATGAATTAAATTTAAAAAAGCTGACAGCACTGAACTGTACTTCTCTGGAGCTGCAACTTATAATAATATTGGCTCTAAACACTGCTGTAAATTCTTGCATATTTTCTTCAACTTTGCTTCTTTCCATATGTAAATTTTATATTTGTAGGCAAATTTGCTATCGCTTTATGTCCTGAACATGCATTCAAAAGAAAAAATGTAGGCCAATACAGGTAGTATTTCTATACCTCGTTATTTGCCTCTGCAAATTTAAAGATCCTTTGCCCCCTATTTTAGCAGTATACACAATACTAATTTTCCTTTACGTAGCTCTTTTCATCCCAAAGAATTCTGTTGAGCGTTTCTGATCACAAGGAGTTTGGAAGCGCAGTTTCACCCACCGAATAAGTGCAACCACATCTGAGGTGGAAGGAGGGAGCTTTTTAACCCGAGCAGGAACAAAGTGCCCAGCAACCTGCAGGGAGAACCGAGGCTGGAGCAGCTCAGGGCTGGCAGGAGGCAGGGGCCCTACAAGCCCCGTGCAAATTCAGTGCTTCTTCAAGACCTGTGCCGAAGCACTCGCAAAACCTCACAATGCACTTCTAGCCCGGAGGACTCTTACGTGAGTGCAGCCTTTGCCTGGCTTAGCCGAAAGGATGAAATCTTGGCCGCAGGCAATAAAATCCCGGTGATCATCTATCCACCACGGTGTGCCCCAGTGCTTGTGTATGCTAAACCTTCCCTGCCATGGTCCCGTACGCAACCATTGCTGCAGGGCCCCCATCCCTGGCTCGAGGGCAGGGCCAGCAGCACCCCGAGATGAGGATGCCCCGGCAGATTGCTCTGGGGCTCCAGCACCTGGGTGCACCCAGGGCAGGCGGAGAAAGCCAAAGAGTTGGGAATGCCCAATGGACATGGGGACTTTAATGGTCTGGGATGTAATTAATGATAGCAGGGCCCACTCCAGCTTAGGCTCCAAATCCTTCAGATGAAAGGAAAAAAATAACATGTGGTCTGCCATGTGCTAAGTACTCGCCTGTCCTTGAATGTCCTTGTTAAATGTGTTCTGCATTAAAGATATCTAAACACCACAAGTACCGCATTTTATTGTATATATCCATTAGTAACTAAAAATAATCAGGAGCAATAAATAATCAGGTTAGAAATAAAGCCGAGGGCAGCCCGGTGGAAGTTATTTGCACTAAGTTCAGAGGCACCGATGCACCCTGCCCAGGGGCATGCAGGGGGACGGGACCCTGCCTGGGGTTCTGGGGTATGGGGGTGTCACTGCCGCACGCTCCTTCGCCCCTCTGCTGCTGGATCAATTGCTCCTCGCTCCCTGTCCCACAGCTTCTTCAGCCAGCTGTGGCTGCATTCTGTGTTTGAAAATTGTCACTCGGGAAAACTCTCAGAGCCCGGCTCTTGCAGGTGGCTTATAAAGGTATTATTTTTATTCACACAGCTGCCTCAAAGCTGACGTGCCTCTGCCTGCATGCTCTTCACAAACCATTTGTGCCAAAATGCTTTCATTTGGTGACTTTGCTGTCTTAAGTAGATCCGATGTGTTTTCTGCTACGGTCTGGACATTTTCTTAAATGTTTTCAAGCTCTTTCCCCTGAGCAACAGACCTTTTTATCTCCCAGACTTACTTTTAAAATCATTGCTTCTGCATGTGTGATGCTATGTTGATTACAGTAAAACTAGAGAATTCTCTTAAATGTCAGGCTGTCTGCTCCACTGCAAATGCTTCAGCGCTTTATTCACCCAAACTCTTTTTGAAGGTCACTTTACTAAAACCAAATAACAATAAGATTAATGCAGGGATTCTCATTTCGTAATGGTCTAGAAAGCTAATGATAATTTTATTGTTTGATGTTTTGTTATAGACAATGATTTTTTGGTGGTTTTTTTTATGAAGATCAGGGATTGGACTCTTTAATGAAAAACATATGCAGTAACTTAAGCTTAGTAAGCTAAGACTGTCTCTGTGTCCTACAAAACTATGCTAAATCCTTTGATTTATGTATGGTATTTTGAACCACGCAATACAATTATCTTACCCATTCTCGAGATACCAGAAAGAGAGAGAGCAAGGCTTTAGAGTTTATACATCAAATGAACTCAAATATTTTACTTTCAAGTATGACCAAACCTTCCCTTGTTGTGTTATTGTTAGGGAGATTTGCAAACTTTCCTTCTAAGTGTGACAAAAATGTTAACTAATTACCACAGTAACCACGCTCCATTCACTTGTCCATAGTGCTTTTACCATAAAGGCACAAACTCCTCAGGATTGAAGACACGGTCTAAGCAGAGAAGGTAGAGACTAAAAGGAGGGTCTGTGAAGGGTGTGAAAGCCCACTAACCGTAATCATTATTGCACAGAAAACATAATAGGATTATATTACGTGAGTTATATTTTCAAATGAATTCATTGACTTGATGATGAGGTGCATATGCATCGATGCAATTTTTTTTTCTGGCATAACTTCAGGATATTCATTTTAAATGCTGTGCATGTGGCATGCTTAGTGTATATACATTTTTCTGATAAAATCTGGCTGGATTCCACAGTTCAGTTTAATCTGTAGGACTTTTTTTTTTTTTTTTCTGGCATCAAAAATTGACCAGATTTTTATGACATTACCTTCCCAAACGGAAATACTTCCTCTTTTTGTCTCTATCAAAATATATGCAAGTAAGTGTTAAATTTACTGATCTTTACAGCAAATTACAGATTACAGAAAATTGGTGCAGAAGAAAAAATAACAAAATGAGTGACTCGAGTGAAAAATGGGGGAACAACAGTTCCCCCAAAGTAAATATTATTCAGTAATTATTCAGTGCAAAAAAACCCCTACCCAAATCTTTAAATATTGCAAATGTGCCTATAATCAGAGAGGAATAAAAATGCAGCAGAAAATGCATGAAACCACAGCAGCCAAATTACTAAAAGTAATTAAAAAAAATTATTAAAGTCCGAACTTTAGCTTCACGGGCAAAAGACTCAGCCCACAGAGCCACAGTTAGGAGTGTTTGCCGTTTTTCACTTGTGGTACATTCTTCCTGATTTTTAGGCTTGATCCAAAGCCCATTAAAATCAATCAAACTTTCCCTGTTTACACCCACTTGTTTATTCAGGCCATGTTTAGCACACTTTGGCACAAGATCGTGTTTGAAGCGATCACTGACAGGAATGACACCAAAGGGGGAAAGCATTTGCACCACCCACTCTGCCTGTTTCTGTGTATTTTGTTGAACCTTAGGAGGTAAGGACTTTTGATTGCCTCTGTCTACAAAGTTAATGTTCCTAACTATCTGTGCTCAGCAATAATAATAATAATAATAATAATAGTCTAATAAATCCTCCCTTACGGTGAGACATTCACGAGGCTGTGGTTCACATCTTGAGACTTCAGAGAAACTGGCAAGGGTTCTGGCCGAAACCTAGCGAGCACTTAAAAGTGAAAATTAATGATGTGCTAAGGTTTCGTCGAGGCAATATGACTTAGAAGATGCTTAAAATCAGGGGAGCTCTTAACTGCAGGGCTGCAAAGCGCTGTCCCGCCGAGGCGGAGCACATCCGTGCGCGAGGCTACGCGCCGCCTGCTCTGGTTTCTGCAAGCTCCTCCGTCATTTCAGGAGTGCGCGCTGGGGGTTCGGGAGGAATAACTCACTGCCCGTGACCTTTCCTTTGAGGACACATCACCGTGAGGGGGCCTCGGCAGCGGCATGCTTGCTGCCTGACAGCGTGGCCGTATTTCCGCCGCGATGGCAGCGCGGGCAGCATCGCCCCAGCGCTGGGAGCCCGGGGCCGTGCGACGCAGGAATTGCGGGAGCACTCCCTCTTTGATTTCTTTTTTTTTTTTTTTTTTCCTTTTCTCTAAGTTCTGCTTTAGAACGTGGCAAATTTCTAGTGTTTGAAAAGCAATTGTCACACGGCGGTGCATGTGAGAGGAAACAGCACAGACCACCCGAGTCCAAACCTTTATGTGGACATTTAATCTCTTCCACCGACATCAAAGCCCTTGCTCTGACATCCAATTGCATTTCCTCATGTGAGGCTTCTAGTTTGTTCTCTCTCCCCTCTCCCCCCTACTCATTCTCTAGCCATTTGGTCTGCTTAATACTACTACCCAAAGGGATGATATCTTTTTTTTTTCCTTCCTTTCTCCTCCCTGAATGGCAACCACCCTGTATATTTACAGCAGTTTCAGACCATCACTTTCTTTTTGATTTTTTCTCCCTCTCTCCCAGTCGGACATCACACGGCACAAGGGAAAACGAACCCATGGAGGGATGCGGGGAGCTGGGGACCCCGTCCGGCTCCCCGGCTGGCGGGGCCGCGTGGGCAGCCCCGCTGTTTGTGTTTGGAGATACACCCACGCGCCCTGCGGTTGAAAGGCAGAGATGAAAAGCCTCCGAAATTGAAATGGGCTGGGCTCGAGCACTTCAAAAGCATCGCGCTGCTTGCTTTTTGGGGTAGGAAGCTGCTGCGCCAGGCTGGGGGGAGGTCCCCCACAGGGCCCCTGCGCAGGACCGGGTATGGGGAGGACATCGTGACGCCCAGTGGCGCTGGCCAGAAGATCTCCAGCTTTAGAAGTGGAGGGGATGTTTCCTTGGAAGAATATCTTAAAAAAAAAAAAAAACAACAAAAAAAAATTAAATGCATTTTTTGCTTCGCAAAAGGAATACTTTTCCACCTTGCAACCGGCTTTGTATTCCAGTGGTTCTAACACACTGTCACCGTGCTGTTGCAATGTGTTATATGCAGGTATGTGAAATGGAAATGAAGCATCTCCTCACATTCGCTGACATGACGCATCTCATATTTGCAATGGCAATAGCTGAGAAAGTATGCGAGCTACAGCAACATGGAATTCAGTCTCCTAGGGTGTGATTTCCTCTTGCATGATATAAGACTCTGCGTGGCAGTTGTGTTCTGTAACTTCAGACGAAAAATAGACGGCATTGCACCTAGCTGATTTTGTGTACACAAACTTAGACAGGCACACATTACCTATATGGATATATACATACACATATACATATGGATGTGCACACACCCAGAAAGACAGAAAAAGAGCAACTGAAGCCTATGATAACACGCTAAAATTTCTAGAAAGATTAAGAGAAAAGAAATACTGCACAAGCCTCAACTCCCCACTGGTTTCATATGAAGTGTAGCACTTGACAAAGAATGCAAGATATGGGTTTGATATTATAAAAACTTATGTATGAAAGCAAACTCAGAGAAATTACTCATGCCAGTAAATTACTTGCAGGCCCAGGAACTGGATGGATAAAAAACCAGACACTTTGCTACCACCGCAATATCTCACTCTGGAGTAACAACTGCAAAGACGACTGCCCCATCTCAGCAGGCCCGTCAGCTCAGCGCAGCGTCATTTCGTAGCCAGGGCTGCAATCGCAGGCATTGCTTTTCTAGAGAAATGAGTGCTGCGTTAACGCGTTTGCTAACTACTACAAACAGAAGTTTTCACAGCTACAGGTTGCAAGCATTACTGTTGTGTATATGCGTGTGAAGGCTGGATCCCTAAAAGGCAAACAGCAGGTACGGGATCTACTTTTCCTTTTGACCTACGCTCAGGATCAGAAAGGAGAGAGAATTTTGCCCTCGATACACCAAGTAGGAGAGTGAATAACACATCAAGGAAAGCGCTTCTGAATTCTGTTTCTCCCCAGCTGTGGCAATACAAGCACTCAAATTCCTTTTGAAGTAAAATTAGAAAGCAGCTCCGGTGTGTGGTAAGGCAGCGGGTGCGCGCGCTGGGCCACACCAGAGGCTGACTGGGGGCAGAGGTGGTTTTGCCTTTCCTCGCCTCATGGTTGCAGAAAGCCACCCGTGGCCGCCAGCGCCCGCTCCGTCAGCACGCTGAACGCAGCAGAGGTGCTCCTGGCTCCCTCGTGTTACACGGGACCCGACGTGCTGTGATCCGGACCCTGGTAAGAACGAGGCAGGAGGGTGAAGAGCAGGGGCAGGGACGCCAGCTGCAGCACCGTGCATTGCCTGCCTGAAATCATGGAAAAGTTCTGAATGGAGCTGAAGACGATTTTTTTTCCAGTGAAAGATGGTATTTCAGGGCAATGAACGACAGCTCATGAATTTGAATAAAATCTGTATACAGATTCAGTCCAGAAAAATGGGGAAATCGTTTTGAAGTGGTTAATTTCATTTTGGCATTTTCTAAATGGGATTTTTTTAAAGGTCACTAAGGTGTTTTTAAAATGAATACTTTGACTCTTTATTTTGGTAATTTTTGCTTGTTTGTTTGTTTGAAGACCGGTCTACATGAAAAAAATTATAAAAGAAAAAGTTATAAAAGATTGGTAAACCAAAACCAAACTGAAACATTTACATTCATGTTGAACAAAAATATTTTTCACTACCTTAAACTAATATTTTTTAGGTTTTTCATTTTGCCACAATGTATTCTCTCCTGTTTGCATTTTGTTGTTGTTGTTGTTAATGTGGAAATTAACCCCAAAATTCATAAGCCATCCAGCTGCTTTGGATGAATGTCTTCAGTTGTGCTAGAGTTCAGTGAGGTGGAGAGTTTATAGCAGATCTGGCTGTTTCCTCCTGCATTGTGTGACCTGGACCGTGAGAGGGTATGAGAAAAAACCTGCCTTTAATTCTGCCCCATCCTCTCAATAAATCCATGCATGGTGTATCACTCAGCCCAGGAGCTAGCCCCCTTAAAGGAAGCATTATTATTTATACCATAAATGAGTTTAAAGGCATCAATATAAAGCTGAGGCACGACAGCGTGGCAGACAATATTTATGTACAACAGAACACTATGAGTTCACACTTGTAATTTTGAACATATGGTCAAGATGTCTCCTTTAGTAACACAGACAGAATGTATTTATAAATATGACTTAAGTAAGACTGATGAATGAGGGAAACTATTCCATCTCCTATGGAAACAAAATTGCTCCCGTGTTTTTCTGTTCTGACTTCGGACTACTCAGCCCCACTGCCCCATAGCCACCTACAAAGATGACTTCTAAGCAAGGTGAAGGGACATCAGTGATTTCATGTGTGTGTGGTTTTGTCAGCATACGATCTTTGGCTCTTCACTGCAGAGATAATCCTCACTATGGGGCTACCAGCTTCTAGCTCTAGTGCTGGGTTGGGCTGCACATGTTGCGACTGAAACAAAAATGATGAACGTTTTTACTGTGTCCCACTGTTATACACTGCTCTGGTAGCTCTTTAACTTGGGAGGTGTAATGCTCTGGCTGTGTTGGCATTAGCAAGTCAGTCTGCAGCAGCAGGTCTGCAGACAGAAACCAGTGGTGCTGTAGACCTGACAAACACACTGTTTGTGCTTTAGAGTGCTCACTGGAGGCTAGACTTGAGGCTACCTGACCCCCTTGGGCCCTGCTTTTCTGTTGTGCTTTAGCAGAAAGGGACCCGGCTCGTGCTCACTGAGACCACTCCAGGATACGCACCACAATGTGCTGGCGGATGACAGAGAGATGCCCTTCAGACGTGCAATCCTGATCACACTAAAATGCCAATGAAGGCCCATCCTTGCCCACCAGCAAACATTACAGGGGATGAAAAGCTGTCTTTTTGGGCTGGAGTCAGTTTTGCCCTTAGAATCTTTTAAGCAAGTTGGAAATGGGTCAACATTGCCCCAGGAGCTGAGCACACCATCTGATTGACCGTCACCTCTCCCTTAGGCCCTTGCTGCAACCCTAGTCACTGAAAAGACAAATCCCTCTTTTTTCCTGTTAGAATACATATTTTGTATAAGCATTTGGAGGTCTTGCAGCCCATTGATAGTGCTTTCAGATGGGGATCCACCCCACTTACACATCAACCCCTGAATGCAAAAGGCAGCCAGGACTGTACGCTGTCTCAAAATAACATGATATGACTTAAATGGAGGATTGATGTAAAACAGTATGATGTGCTGCATATTCAGTAATGGAAAACATCCTGGAAACTGATGAAGGAAAAGGTCATTCGCATACTGCTGAAATCCCTCAAGAATCTTAAGGCTGTACTGGGTGCATTGATGGATATGTGTTAATGACCATGCAAAGATGTGGTCTAAGGCTGACCACCAGCCCTCAGACCTCACTGCAAAATTATTGACAGCTATATTGCTTATTCTTGTAGCGGTTAGGAAATGAAATGCCTTTCTCTAATCAAGTAATTGCATTAAGCAACTGCTGGGAACATTTTGCTGCTCTTGTTTAATAGCCTAGAAGTCAAGTGTATTTCATATTTGTTAACTGTCAGGAGTAGTTTTGTTCACATTTATTTTTTAACTAAAACAACACTGTTACTGCTTTGCCCTTTCAAGTAAAAGTTCTTTTTTTTTTTTGAAGTCAACTAGTAAACACATGCAAGTGAAAAGTTTGGACAATCTTCAGCAAGTCTGCAAGAAGGAACGAGACAAAGGAAGTTCTGGGTAGAATTAAACACCGAACCAGTGAATCTCGAATAATAATAATAATAAAAAGATACAAAAACAAACCAAACAAAACAAGCCCGTTATAATTGAAGCCACGCAATTCCTGGCAGACTTTGTACAACCAAGAATTTTTACTGTCTCTCTTTCCTTCTCTGCCCACGGCCATGGGTGCAGCGGTTGCGGCACAGCTGACCGCTGTGGGTTGGAAGGAGCCATGGCAATGCTGCCCTCCTGGGCCACTGCCAAGAGACTTTTCAGCTCAAAGAGACCGTGGGCTCGGGTGACGGATGTCAATATAACCACGAGGGAAGCTGCTGTCCTGCTCCAGCCCACGGCACCCTCAAAGGCTCCCTTGAGCTGCAAGGCCCCACGCTGCACCTGCCTCATGGTCAGTCCTCCCTGGGTGCCACCACTTGTGATCCTCCACGTTGCCACCAAAACCTTGATATGACAGAGGGGTGCCTATGAGCCATCTGCCTCCCTGAGGTGCCAGACACTAGAGCTGGCAAGATGGCGGCTCTTGGGTGCCCCCAAAATTAAGTCTGCTACGCCCTCTCTTACATGCGAGTCACCTGTGCCTCTGTCTATGGCTTGCAGTGGACATGCAAAGTTTCCAAAGTTTCCCAGGCTTCCCTGGGAGTGTAAAATCCCAGGCACTGCTCCCAGGGTGGTCTGGGGCTCCTGTCCACTTCATCTCCCTGCTTGAGGATCGCCAAGGCTGCCTGCGGGGTCTGGCCCCAGCCCACCACAGATCTGTCTGCTTTGGTAATGTCCTGCTCTTCTTGCCAGTAATGATACAGCTGTTTTAATTGGAAGAGAGGTTAGTAACAGTGCAATAACCCCAAATGACAGAAGACAAGATATTTGTCAAAGATAAGGGCTCAGAGATTTGTAAAGCAGCACCAGCATCTTCTGCTGCCCTTAGGAATTCATCCAGCTCTAGCAGTGACCTACCTGGAGGTGTTCAGTTTGCAAAATGACTGAAAAGGCACACCGCAAGGTAGCCATTTGTTATCAGTATACGCTCAACTCATCATCAGGATTGTCCATTCCTTTACAGATGGGACATGAAGTAACTTCTGGCAATCAAAGTAGTAGCAGAATGATCTTAGGATGCAAAATGGGGGCCACTACAGATGTGCAATGATGTCATGACACCTGACCGCCCCTTCCACGTTCTGTAGTGCGCAATGCTGAGGCTTGACAGTGCATCAACACAGCGGCCTTCATGCTGATTCATGGGGAAAACTGACTCCGTGAGCTGGTCCCTTGGCCAAATATTCAAACCTGCAGAAGGCCTAAGTCATCACACAAAACGGACAAGGAAATGCACACTCTTACATCTGCCAAAAGTAGAAATAACCCAGAAGCCCTGTTGACAGTCCTTGCTTGTGTTCGTATTGCCTCGCCACGTGAGTTTGTCTAATTTTCTCCAAATGAGAAAGGCAAGAAAGAAAGTGTTTGGGGAACAATTAAAAATTACCCTATAGCCCCTGCATTATTATTCTGCTGTCTTATTTAACAATTGCAAAACCCGGTGTTCTTCCTGAACTCCATTTTCAACACATATCTTGAGGGGGGCTTGCAGATTTTTAATTTTATTTTCCACTCGAGTATTCTATATTTGCTGGCTCTGATGTTTTCTTTTATGAAATTGCCCAGCTGCTCCAGTGTCCCTTCTACAGATCAAGATGCAGAATTTAAGGCTCAACTTGGAATGCACAGTGAAAATGTAGTACAGCTGATCTTTGCTAAAAATATCCTCTTCCAATATACATTATTTAGTATGTGCTTTCTAAAGGTTGGTTTTTGTTGTTGTTGTTGTTGTTTGAGCTAAGTTTCTGTCTTGAGCAAGGAATTATTTGGGAATTCTTATCCAGCAAGCAAATTTGGTTTGTAAGGACTCCAGTTGGGCAATTGCTCCCGTAAATACACCAGCCAAGATGCAGTTTTGAGCTCCGGCACAGCTACACCCACAAAACCTCGCCTGCTGTGTACCTAACTGGCTAGAGAGAAACAGCTTTTGGAGCTTTTTTCCTGGTCACAGCTGGGGAGCTTCTGTGTTTGTGGTCAACATTTGAGGAGAAAAACAGCTACTTTGGTTCTTTACCAAACTGTCAAATCTGTTTTCTGCATTGAAAAGAGCTCCCAAGACTCCTGGAGGTGAGATGTGGAGAAAAGTCACGGGTCTAAGAGCATAGTAAGTCAAATGACGGTTCATATTATATTAAAAGTAATAGTGTAAAACTGGTCATTTTCATAGCTCTCAGCCTGTGTGCTAAGCATGCTACAGTTGGGACACAGCGATCAATTAAAACACTTACTCAGTCGCTGCTGGCCAACGATCACCCGCTCCTGCAACTCTCTCCTGTGTGACTTAAAAGCACTTTTGTGGCAATCACGCCAGGCTGATGGGCCTGGAGCTGCGGCCACCCAGCAGATGAAGCCGCAGGCAGACACCTCCCATGCTGGCAGTCTGCTTGCTGCAGGGGCGGGAGCCACGGACATTTGTTTGCTTCAGAATCTCGAGGGCTTTTCTAAAGTGTGCTGGCGGGTTTTTCGGAATGGAGATTTCATATTTTTTGATGAAATTTAGGCAAAATCATGGAGGGAAATACAACCAATCCAATTACGTGGGCACCCATGAAGTATCTAATTCCACCCATGAAACCAACCGTGAAATGTTCTTGCTGTGCTATTCCTAGCAGAGAACAAAAGCTCTCTATTACTGCTTAAAAAATCACTCAGCTGAGTGAGTGCTCAGGTCTCAGCTTCTTGTATTATGGAGACGTTCGGCTTGCAAAGAAAGCTCAGGGTCCTTTTAGCTTGTGTATCCTTGGGAGTACAAGCCTCTGTCTTTGTTACAACTAGCATGGAAGAGACTCCTGGATGAAAAACAAAGATTCCTACACAATTTTTATTTTTAAAGAGGGGATGATTGTGGAGAACGCTTACTACGTGTTCAGTGATTCCAGTTTTGTAAAGACTGAGACATTTCTAAGAAAACATTCACAGCAAGTCCAGGAGAGTAAGCAAATCCACTGGCAGGGAAGTGGAGAGAGCAGCTTATGCTAAAGGATGACAGGCAGAGGGGGATTTTGAGGAGAAGATGCAATTCCATAAGCCGAGATCTGCTTCTAACCCTTTTGCTAACAGCTGATTCCAGCTCTTTGGACCAACCAAGAAAGAGAGAAAGAAAAGATGAAAAGAGGAAATATAGGAAAAGGAAATGAAAAGAGCTTTATTAGTAAGGTTCTTCTCCTGCCTGACCCAATTATCAGATTTTGCATTTAAGTTTAAGACAGTAGATCAAACAACAAGAGCCACTTTGTACTTTTGCCAGGAGACCATATGATATCTCTCAGTGACTCTCCTGCATGCCAGGAATAAGAAACTGTGCCTCTAAGTTAGTTTGTCTTACATATGGTGCAATGTGCAAAAAATAGCAAAATTCATAAATGACTGCACTCATGGATGATGTCCAGGATTTATGGCACTTTATCAGCTGGGGTGGGGGGAGAAGAAGGAAAAGAAAAATCTAATTATAAGTTTCCACAAATAAGTTAAAAAGGAATGAGAACTGAAAGAAAGTCCAAAGGTTGGTGTCATGCTAAGTTAGCAAAAGCAATCCATTACACTTATTTCAAATGAGCAGTTTACAATGTTCAGATCCACATCTGCTCTGGATATTTGCATATTTTTTGCAGGGACTAACAATCTGTTATAGAAATTAATCCAAAAACACCCAGGATGAACCGCAGCTATAGCACTGTGACACCTTGACTGCATGCTCACCTTTACCCAGGCTGTGGCATTTCAAGGTCTGGGTATTTTAAGGGCGCAGTGGCATTTGTGCACTGGATGAGACAGGAAGTGCCTTGAAAGGTGTGTGTCCTCCACTTCATCTCCTTTCGGCAGTGCTTTTGGTGTTACTGGTAAGCACTGGAGCCCCTTCCATTCTGCACCGTGGGGGTAGAGCTTGTTCCTCTGCCGTGATGTCTGGCAGTTCATAAAATAACATATGTTGCTTTCACTTGTGCAAACAAAAGCAAAGAACTGTAAGTTAGCTGTGCTTAAGCATATCCCTTTAAACAAAAACAGAGGCAAATGTTTCTGAGAGGTTTTATATTAGGCTCTTCTGAAGATGAAGTTACTCGCTTACCTCCCACAAGAAATGCACTTGATTTTAATGCCAGTAATTATTTTTCACCAGCTGATTCTGACACTTTGGCACATTTGTTTCTAAGTTATTTTTAGTTTTGATGCATTTCATTAACAACTATGTTTCTGAGCATAGTACCAGCCTTCTTTTCAGGAGACAACTGTATTCTTGCATTTATTATTCCCTTTGGGCTGGAAGCCAATTCTAATGGACTGTATCATTATCCACCACATTCCTCAGTAGGAAACATCTAGTCTGAACTTGGCCGTCTTGGTCCTAAACTTGTTCCACAGCTAGCCTTTTTGGAAACAGAGACTAGGACTTTTTGTCCTCCTGGTTTGCCTACATAGTCTCAGCAGAGTTTAAACATATTATTTTATTGCTCTGTCTTCATTAACCAACAAAGACAACTGAGCCTTCTCAATTTTATATTTTTTCTTTACACAGATATGTACACAAGTAGATATGGAGAACACCCTGCTTCAACTGTTCTACTCATATTCCAGAGGTTTTTGCATTCTATTTTCTCCTCTTCTTGGTGACCAGAAAAGACTCTGCATGTGCTCACATTTGTAGGACAAGTACGAAAGAGGTCTCTAAAATCATAAATAGAGTGAAGAAGGTGAAGGCAACAATTATTCACTATTTCTCACAGCACAAGAACAAACAAAAAAATATCAGGTAGCATTTTTGTAATGAGCTCAGGAAGGGCTTTTTCACACAGCTTATAATTAAATTGTGGAACTTATGTCACAGGATGCTGTAGAGGCCAAATTATAAATTAATTCAAAGGGGTTTAAACGTGTTCACAAAGAAATGTCTTGCTGTCTACTAAGCGCAATAGTCTATATGCAATTTCCAGCCCAGGAAATCCCTACACTGCTGACAACTAGAGGCTGTGAAAGGCCATGAGTGCCAAGTCCTGTGCACCTTTCTTAAGCATACGCTACTGACCAGAGCTGGAGACAAAATGACCCTCGTGTCATCCCTACATGCCCATTTCAGGCTGCCCAGGGAGGTTGTGGAGTCTCCTTCTCTGGACATATTCAAGACCCGTCTGGACGCCTACCTGTGCAACCTGCTCTAGGGAACCTGCTGTGGCAGGGGGGTTGGACCCGATGATCTCCGGAGGTCCCCTCCAACCCCTACAATTCTGTGTGATTTCTACAACTTTGGGCAGTGAAGAAGGGATAAGACAGATGTGATGTACAGAATGAGACAACCTCTCGTGCATCAGCAAAGCTATAAAGAGCAGTCCTGCTCTTTAGGCTTAAAGTCTGAGTCTGCCCAAGGAGGGTGAACCTTTCTTTTTCTTTTCAGTAATGAAAAAGTCTGCCTCTGCACATTGGGCTTTGCACGAATTCTTTCATTTTTACCCCTCCTGGAGCAAAGACTATCATCATATCACAGTAGGGAAACCTTCCCCTTAGCTCGCATCACTGAACTAATGAGGAGAAGTTTTGTCTCCCAGTGACCGATCTTGAAGAAATCTTCTGAAGGGTCCTTCACACCTCTTGGCGGGTTGCCTGGCATCAACCTTGAGGGCACATAGCACGTGGGCTCTGGTGGCTGGGACAGCAGGATGCCCCTGCGAGCAGAGGCCATGTTCACAGCTATAGCTCCCTGTACCACCATGGCCTTACAGAGCTGGAACCAGATGTATGGGGGAAGGTGTGGGCATGCATGCGTGACAGCATTGCAGTCCCCTCTGCTGAAACCAAGCACAGCTCTACAGCTGAGATCCAGGACCTGCTGTTTAAGGATGAAGGCTTCCTGGAATGACCTGGAAAACTGTTCCTCTCAATTCACCCTGTGGGTACCATCATGCTGGGCTATTACTTCACTGTCAGTATGACTGACTGATAACTAACAACATCTGATTCTTTGAAAGTCAACATGGATTATAGCCTTTGCTCTTAATCGAGTCCCAACCTGCTCTGCTTTCTTTCCACCTCATCCATAGTGGCATCAACACTGACGTGGGTCTGGGAAGGAAATAATTTTTCTTGGAAAGATTTTGGCTAGTCCATGACAGCTTCTTGTGTTGCAGAGTTTTGTGTTTCTTGGTTAAAAGCATGCTCATCATTTGCTATTTTTTTTCTTCATAAGCCACGTTTGAATAAGGAAACACAAATATATAAAAAACAGCTGTTGAAATGTAATTAAAGAACAGACGGGGCCTTCTGCCAGGTCTTCTGAGAGAAATGAGAGCTTGCTCATTACTTGAACCCTCCTCTGTACCACGCCCAAGCACTAGGATGCCTCGCTACTGAAAGCAATCTCTGCCTGCCTAGTGGGAATAGACAAAAGCAGTTACACAGCGTGTGTTAGCAGCACTCCTGTCATGTGACTGACTTCAGTTTGATCAAAGGAGAAGTAAATTACATTTTCATTTTTACTAAACAACAAGGCTATTTTCTTCCAAAGCAAATATTTAGGAATCCATTGCATAAAGGAAGCCGTACAGCACTCTCTCTATGCTGTTTGATACTTTGCAGTGACTTCAGAGCTGCAGAGAGCAAAGCTGTTCTGAAACAGCGTGAAATGTCCCAGGATACCTGGAGAAGTAAGGATGGCTGGCATTTTGCTATGCCACAAACCCCATTCTGGGGCGCTTTACCACAGAAATGTTCCTTTGCTTGAGGACAGCTCTTTCTTTGAATCCTGTATCTCTATGAAGACTTTGGCTGACAGCAGGTAACTGTGCTGGACTACTAGGAGAGGATTCAGATAACCCCAGTAGGTGTCTAGTGCCCTTTGAGAGGCCTTAAGGAGTCCAGGATGTCCACACGGTGACAGCAAACATCCTATGTGACCCCCGGGGGACCCACGCCACTGGGGAGCCATGCCAAGTGGCAACTGGAGGCCAACTGGAAAACCCCAGGGCATCTCAAATGGCACCATGTGTCCGTGCGTGCTCAATGGAACTGAGACCCTGGTGGCATTAGGAAATATTTATTTAGAGACACCCATCCCCAAGAGCAACTCGTAACCCTGTCAGCCCATGTAAGAAGAATGCAGGCTTCAGCTTTTATTGAATTGGACAACACGTAGTCACTGATAGCTACACATCACTGCCAACTTACCAGAACAGAGACTTTTGCCTACAGCTCAAGGATCAAGGGAATTAAGGCTAGTCTTAAGAAAGATCAGAAAGTAATTTGCAGAATCATTGAAAAGAAATCTGAATGAACCAGCATATGCCTGAACTACATATTATGGACACAGGAGCAGAGTTCAGATACCATGGGGAGAAGACAGGCTTATCCAAACTATGAAGGTGGCAGAGAACTTGCATGAAACTTTTCTAAATATATCTCACAAGCTATCTACGGAACAACTTTCTGCAAGAATTCCCAACCCTTTTTTGGTCAAAGCAAAACAACTGAGAGGGAAAGTCAGTGCTGCAACATTTCAAGATTGCTTTGCTTTTATAGCAGCACAACACAAAGTTTTATGTTCTATATAACACACACATGTATGTTTGTCTATTGACAGATGCTGTACATTTCTCCTGTCTGCTGCATATCCAAAACTCTTGGCTATTACACTCAATGCACTAAACTTGAAAAGGCCAAGAAAATTTAAAAAACAAGGTGTTTTCTGGAAACAATAACCCTTCCAAAGAAAAAGGGCTGAAACTCAAAATGAAGCAATCTGGAATTTTATTTCTGTTTAATGGTGTCTTCCAAGCTTACCTCTAATATTCCAGAGGGAACAGTTTTTCTCATGACTGATGGAAACTTAAATCTCCTCATAGGAAGGGTTTCCCTTCCAGAAATTTAAAACTTTAAAAAAAAAAAAAAAGAAAGAAAAAAGAAAGTATCAGACAACACAACACTGTGCCAAAGAACAGATTTTTCCAAAGATTTGGATGGAATAATCACTTTGTTTTACATGGCAGGCAAAATCTTCACTGAAAAGAAAACACAAAGATGTGGAAAATATAGAAACTGGACTTACAGGTTTAAGAGTCAACCAACATTGTATCTGCAGAGTTAGAAACCAAGAATTATCCATATGCTAATAACTGAAGACTCAAAAATTGAGAGTGAAACACGAGTATTTCAGAAACTTTCAGATTAAGTGTAGCCAAGAGAGTAAACAAAAGAACGCGCGTGTCATTAAAAAGACGTAAAGGTGAATTTTGCTGGAAAATATCAACTGCCTACTCACTAGACTACATAGTAGCGATGTCATCCTTTCAACACCATTTTCAAAATATACTTCACAGGTGGCTTTTCCCTTCACTTGAAATCTCATAAATTTACAATTAAACATAAAGAGATAGGTCCTGAGCTAGGACAAGTCAACGCATTCCCACCCCAGCAGCTGATACAGGGCACAGTTTCATCCTGCCTTCTTCAGGTGAAGGTGGGAAACACGTTCAATCTCTCCCACTCACCAGTAAACCCAGATTTAATGTACAGAGGCACAGCCTCCAGGAGCAGCAGAGATCCTATACCTTACAGTTTTTACTCTCCATGGAAAAGGAGTGTGGCAAGTTCTAGGGTGGATAATCACAAGCATAAAAATTACTCTTTTACAACGAGCGTAAATTTTACTGCTTAGGCACCTTGTAACAGCCTTAGCATGTATGTCCATAGGGAGAATGAGAACCTATTCCCCTAGGGCTGCAGCTCTTGTACTAAATGATGCACTGCAAAACTTCAGCCTGTCGCTTTTCAGTCGTCCCATGAAAAGATGGTTTGCCTGCAGCTGAGAGACAGCAGCTGCATAAAAACAAAAAATACCATCCCACCCCTGACTCCATACTCGCTGGTGTGAAAATGTGTTAATATTGATTTATTCAGAGCCAAATACAGGTCCTCTCTCTTATAGAGTGAATTCTCAGTAAATCTTTAAGTGTTCTGCAAACAAGGCAAGCATCATTATCTCTACTTTACACATGGGAAATTGAGTTATAGGAAGGGGGATCTTATTTGCTCAAAGTCATCCACTGATTGATTAAAACCAGACTATCTGTGAATATGTGCTATTCAACAGTAGCAGAACTTGATCCTTTAGAGCATGTTTTCAGGAATGTTACTTCTGCAGGCAAGAAAAGAAAATCATTATGGGCTCACTCCTGTGAGGTGCTGGGCTCTCTGACTCCAGCCCTGAGCAGTGCTTGAGAACAAGCCTGACTTTGAGAAAGTGAGTCGTCCCATTGACTTCTGTGAGATATAATAATGTGCTGAAAGTTAAACATGTGCTTAAACATGTGCTTTTGCAGGACTGAGCCTTTGTGAGTCACCAATGTACTGCCACACACTCTGCAGATTGAGATAAACCCACTTCAAACCACGGCAAGCTCACTTGATGGATATGTGGGCTGGAGCGATCCTAGCGATTGCTCAATGAATAAACACATCCAAAATGGCAGGACGCTAAGCTGCACACAATTCCAATCCAGAGACTGCTCCAGACTATGGAGTAAAATTCATTTCAAAGCGCGATTGCTGCCCCCCTCGTCAAACACAGTGAGATGCGAAACCACAAGGAAGAACAAGAATTTTGAGGGAAAATGTGTGAAAATCGCCTCTGAGGTTGCTCAGTTAGTCCGCTCTTTCTGAGGGCTTGGAGCTCCCGTTTGTTTGTGCCAGAGACACAGGGCTTAAATTAGGTTTCTTCCGGCACAGATGTGCTAGGAGGGGGAGAAGGGGGCAGGAAACTCAGCCCCTCCAGCGTATTTATTCAGACCAGACATTGCCTACCCTCCGGACACGATTTGGATAGCTAGGTGAGGACAGAGCGATGCCAGCAGAACGAGCACCTGCAGCCCTGAGCCTCCGGGGCCCGGCCTGGCGACCCGCCGGCTGGGCACCAGCCTCGGGGGGGGGCTGGGGGACACCTTTGGAGGACCCAGGCCCCCCTGCTGCTCCCCCTGTGCCTTGGTGACCCGCACGTGAAATAAAAGCATCCCCCGCCGAGGCTCTGCTCCCCGCTGTCTCTCCAGCCCCACGTCGGCGCATATGGCCCCGGCGGGGCCTGCTGCCAGCTGGGACCCCGGCGGGGACGGGGCCGCGCTCTAAGGGAGCACAGGCACCGCGCTGGCACACTCGCGCGCTCCAGCAGCAAGTGCTGACACCATTACGAGCGCGCACAAGGCCCCCAGCACGGGCGCTGCCGCTTGCTCCGCTTTTTATCTCACGGCTGACTTAAGTGCTCTTAACCACCAGCGGGCTGGCGGTGCAGCGGGGCGGGTGGGGAGGGGGCTGTGATGAGGGGGAGGCTTCGCTTCGGTTGCTTATCCTGGAGCAGCCGAGTGGCACGACATTTAAACAGGGGGCAGCTAGTGTCTTTGGTTCCTCACCTCCCACAGCACGAGGCTACGATGCACAGCACAAAACTACCCCGACAAACACGTACTTCTACGCCACTGATGAGTCTTTTCTGCTCAAAGTGTGTGCATTGAAACGATGCTGGCTACCAGCTGGCAGCTCACTCGGAGCCTCAGATTTTGGGTCGAAAAGGCCTGGCTATGGAGGACCAGTTTGGACAGCTTGCCGCAAGCCAGCCACAATGCATTCATAGAAAGGAGGAGGAAAAAAATGTAGAAAGAGAAGAAAAACCCTAAAGAGAGGAAAAATTTACAGGCGTAGCTTTGTACCAACATAGTTTATTTGCTCTGCTGGCTTGTAAGTACAAGCAAGCTCTGTGCAGAAGTCTGCTCTGGTCCACGGAAAGCCTCCTCCGGGCACCACATCCAGAGGGAGAGATCTGAAAGCAAGCACAGGCTTATTACAGCCTGCATCAGGGAGACAGGAAAACCAGGACAGGCCCGAATACTTTGGCAGCTCGATCGTGGGTGTGGGCACCTTTTTTCTCCTCCTGCCCCCTGCCCGCAGAGAAGGCACCCACAGCTGGTAGCAGATGCTGAACTTTGGCGCGTGTGCGGCCCCCAGGCTGGCTGCCTTGCGCCTCGTCTCTTTTTGCTCTGTTGTTTTTTTTCTTCCAGGGAGGTGGGATGAGGCCCAGCAGGGTCTGTGTTGGGTGCAGCACTGCCTGAAGAGTCCCCCAAACCCAGCCCTGCGAGCTCCTGGGAGCTCCCAGAGGGAAAAAAGCCCCCAAATGGCAACACTGAAAGCAGCCCTCATCTAAAACTTCTAAACCTCAGGCTCGCAAGGGCTGCAGAAAGAAGGGAGGGGGGGAAGAGTGGAGGTTGAAACTGGTGCCATGTAGTTCATGGGTTTTGAGGTCAAGCTGCCCAGGGCAGGCATTTCAATCACTACCACGGGTTTTCCAAAACGCTCGAGGCAGCCGCGAGCTCAGCCCGTCCCGCAACGCTGTGAAACCACGCGTGCCCACTCAGCCTGGCTCTTTGAGGTCATCCCCTCTGGAAACGAGGGCTGGCAGCTGATGCCAAGCACCCCTGCTCTCCCCCGTCCCACCGCGACCCCTCGGGGGTCCATGAGATGACACCTCCCACGCGACACCCCCGTGCCACAAACCCTCTCTGTTTCACTCAGGGAGTTGTAAATGCCGCGCTTTGTCAGGCCCATAAACCAGGAGGCGCTGATTTGACGTCCTAGGAATGTGCTTTGGATACAGGTCAATATAAATATTTCTGAATGTGGAAGCTCAGGTTAGGGGCTGACGCCTTCCAAAAAAAGACCGAGCTCAGACTTCCAGCCTGGCTGGTGCACCGCCGGCTGATGACCGGAGCAGGGGGGATTACCTTCAGAAACTCCCACACCAGAGGAGGGAATCCCCACGCTATTTCTTCAAAAGAGGTGACTCTAGAAAAGATGGGGGGACCCAGTTCAGCTGAGGACGTGTGTCTTTTAACACCACGCTGAAAATTTCTGCTGACTCCTGCCCTCCAAGCAAATCAAAACTAATCCAAAACAAAGCAAGGAGTGCTTGCATTCAGACACATGCTGCAAACACTGCTCCGTTTTGCTTATAAAACCATGAATTTTGCAAGAATTTTGCTCTTGATCTAATCTTCCCACCACACTTAGGATGTTTGCTTTCTAGCTTGTCAGTGTCTTGCTGGTCTTCAACCTGTTATCAGCCCGAGTTGAAGGCGTTCATTTTAGGTCTCTTCTTGCTTCCTCTAAAACCAGCACCGGCTGCCACCAGTAAGTGATACTTGACAGAGATTACACCGCATTTTCCGTGCTAGCAAAAAGAAAAATCATAACCACAGTCTTTAGGAGACTTTTCTACTGTGTGTTTCCTAGAGAATGAGTAGGTAGGACTCTAGTTAGGAATTTCACTTTAGAAACCTGGGTTTTGAGCAGAGCTTCAGCGAGACCCATGTCCAGTACCTGCTCAGGCTTGTAAAGGACCACTTATTAAAGTCAATGTCAGAGAATAACTGAAATGTGCACTGTGTCTGACTCCTGAACAGCGTCTGTGAAGCTCAGCAGCTCCTGGGAGCAGCACAAGGAGATGCTGGATGGGAAAGCCACCTTCAGACCTGTGAGAGTGGAACAGCCTGCCGGGACCGCTGGGGCCACTTTCTGGTCCTGAGCTCGGGCCAGATTTCAGTCTGATCGGCATGCAGTCTTAAGGACAAGCAATACAGAAGAGCAGAAAAACAACCACTTTACAGAAGGTTTGGGGCTTGCTTGCTTAATATAATAATTTGATAATAATAAAGTGTAGCTCTACATCAGCACGGCCATTCAGTTTCTGTTCTCCAAAGCCAGGTCAGCCTGTGAGGTTCCTGCTCTAGTGCTTGGATGTGGAAAGCAAATCTTTTTGGACAACAAATGACTGCCTCGCAAGGAACACTGTGTGCAGTACATGTGCAGGCACTCGAACAAAAATGCAAATACAACTCTACCGTCTCCAGCTATTCCGGTCTGAAATAATTGCCAGCAAATAACTCCATTTAGTGAAAACAAAAAAGATGCTGCTGCTGAAGAAATTCTCTTAACAAGTTGTTTGTAAAATACTTGCTTTTTGGTGCAACCAAGAAGAATGTCTACATGACCCATATGCAGACAGACCCCCGTTCCTCTGCCCCGGCTTGGGGCTGGTCGGACATGAACCCAGACAGTCGAGAGGCATCCTGAGCCCCTTCTGTCAGTGGGATACACAGTCTTGGGCCCCATTAATGTGGCCCTAGGGTTCCCCAAGCAAGGAAGAGCCAACAGGGAGCTGTGCAGTGACAGGTCTCAGCAGGGCAGTGCAACCCAGCCATTGAGATCTGTGTACCCCAGAGAGCTTGGGAGTAACCCTTTGTTCGGGATAAATGCGAAGACGGCGTTATGTTCCTTTAGGGCTGAAATAAGAGGAGCCCAGAGCCAACAGAGGAGGGACTCTGGGAGATGGAGCAATAGCACAGTGCTGCAAAGAAAAAAACCACAAGAGCTTTCAGCACCAGTGGGGCTCAGAGAGGCTTGGAGCCACCATCAAAGCAACCATCGTCTGTTTGATTCTCGCTGTGTTCAGGGAAAGAAGGCATCGCATGGTGTTTGTAAACAAACAGGATTACAGCAAACAAATATCTGGCTCCCACACCAGCATCTACTCCTGACAGAAACCCCCTCAAGGCCCCCGACTGCAATCCTCCCTGCTCAGTTCAGAAAGAAAGAAGGGTGCCACATCTCTGCATGCTCAGCAAGGTCGGCTCAGTTACGCTCAGCAAGGGCGATCCTCAGCAGGTGAAGCACTGTGGGGATCAAGGTTCTTTGCAAAAAAGAAGCTGCCTACATATCACCCTCCTTACCCAGCACCAAAACATCCTGCAGAGTCTTCTCCTGACCTATAAAGCTGCACTAAAACATTGATCAGAGGTGTCCAGAAGGGAGCCCACCAAAAAGCTAAATATTTCCATCCCACACATGCTGCTGTCCCTACACACTTCTCTGCTCACAGCAAGGCTGGCGAAGCAGGCGGGCTGGCTTATAAATCAGGGTGTCCAGCAGCTGTCAGACAGGAGCCCTTAGCTGAAAACCTTCTCCTGCCAGCATTTAATTCAGGAGGCAGTCAGTCTGAGCGTTTCACCTCTCTCTAACTGCTGGATATCATGTAGGAATAAAGGTGGCAGCTAAGGGAGCGGGATCTAACTCCTAGAGACACAGCAAACCCCTTCATCTTGACCTGGAAAGCAAGTGGAGCTTCAGCCAAAATGTTGTTCTGGTATATCTGAGGAAAAGCTAAATAAATGCCACTAGTTTCCTGTAACAAAGGAAGGTGCATCCAAAAGACTTTTAATCATTTTCAGAAGTGTTAAGAAAGCTTTGTCTGCTCTCATTAAGCATTAAAGGATCTTTTTATTTTTATAAATACAAAGAAAATTCAAAACATCTGGAGTCTAAAGTAATTCTTTTACACAGAATGTTTTGAGTATGAAATCCATAAGCTTTACAAAAGTCACCCTGTACTACTCACTGAGATGGACTGATCAAGGAAATCCAGATGACTCAGACTTCTTTCTTTCCTTCAAAAGAAATGGCTGGCCACAAAAAATCTTCTGTTTTCTATCGACAGGCACAATTGGTTGGTCGGTCTCCCTGGTAGCCAGTAGGCTACTGATATATACACTGTAGTCACCATGCTAATGAGCTTGTGCTAATGGAAATGCATTTTGAGTCTGGTTTATGAGATCATATCGCAAAACGCAAGGGTAAATGGAAAGCACCAGAAGTTTTTAGATAACTCACCGATTATCTTTATAAGCCTCTGCTGTTGGCTTTCTTTAAACATGTCTCAGACTTTGTATAAGAACTTCAATGCAATCAAGAACGTGAACTTAGGGTGTACAAGTTATTTCAGATTAATTTCTTCTTGTGGATACTCTGAATGGACATCAGGGCAAGGCAGCTTGCTTCATTTTCAACATGCAGTGTAAATTCATTCCTTAGTTACCCTTCTGATATTTACTCTGCAAATAGGATTTGGCATGGGGGGGGAAAGGGCTAAAGCTATTACAGGATAAGAAAATGAATAAAACAACTAGACAGGTCAGCACAGCTACCTCATACCTACATTACTGGAGAAAACACAGTAATTTCAGACTGTACTTTGTAACAAATGGCTGATTCCTCAAATGGCTACTGCAATAATCTCAATGTGGACATCAAAATAAATTGAAATTTATGCTATATCTCTTCCTATTACAAAGTCAAAATGAAAAGAACAGCCACCAACCATCTATGGAAATTGTTTAAAAAATTTTGGAGTGAAAATACAGAGTTTCCAGAGTGGTGTGGTTATTGCTGCAGTCCACCACAGGTAATTAAATAGATATTCCTAACCGACCAGGCGTTTTTACAGCACATTGATTAATTAATGGTAAATCCATTCCTTCTTTCTAGGCTTTCCTAAAACTAGCATCTTGAAAGTAAGAATGCTGAGTTTATGAGGATTCGGATCATACTACTTTTTGATTCATCATTTATATACTTCATTGCTAGAAATGCTGACGCCTTACAAATAGTTCTAAACTTCCTTTGATCTAAAAAAACTCTTACCGTTTCCATCATGCAATAAAAGTTTTGTTTTGTTCTGCAATATTTCAAGAATAGAAAGTGCGGAGAAATGGTTTCTTAGCTGTGTGAACGAGCCTACTGCACTAAGCTGACATCACTAAGCCGATCTTACTGTTTTTGTTGCGATTTGCACAACTCTGGATGGGGAGCTCTCGCCAGGGTTTCGAACGGAGGTGCCAAACCCATGGACACAGACTGTTCTCCTGGCTGGTCCAGCTCTCCCGACGTGGAAGTGCTGGGGAACTCACATGAAATCCCTGCATCATGAAAGCTGCAGCCCAGTTCTGGAGGCCCAAGAATTACGTTCATTGCAGATAAGCTTTTGTCAAACATGGACGACAAAAATGCTGACAGCCCACTCATCATTTACTAGTGACGCTCCTGTGGACAGCAGCCGCTCTGTGAAAGCAGAGGAATAAAGCACTCAAACAAGATGCTTTCTAGGACCGCTGGCACCGAAAGGGACACATTTCCGATGTCACTTTCTTGTTTTTAAAAACAAACTGTCCAAAGTGTAACCAAAGTTGCATACTGACAGCAATTCTGCAGTTCAAAAGGGCATTAATCCAAAAGATAGTAGCCATTAATGAGGGGACAAAAGTCAGAAAGCCAAGCAGTGGACAGAGATAGGTTTCCAGGAAGCACACTGATAGGAACTGGCAAGTTTCCACTGCCTAGCTAAGCTCCTCAGGTCTTACTACTCCAACTCTACCTCCTTGCTATGGCTTCTCTCTGAAGTAGTAGTGGAAGTGAGTCAATTATGAAGTGATTTAGATAATTAACTACTTTCCAAGAACTAAGGAGGAACTGTCAGCCTCTGGAATCCAATGCATTTTGCCTGCAGGGTAAAAGAGGTAGATAAGATGAGAGAGAAAGAAGGTGGACCAATCTTCAAGGGTATTGTGTCTTTGCCAAACTTTCCTTTTTTTAAAAGCCAGGGGAAAACACTGGTAAAAATCCTTATGATCATCCTATTTAAATCCCATTTTCCAGCATATCATAGTTTTTGCAGTTGAAAGAACAATTACTCACGTAACTTACCAAGGAGCATCATAGGCCTGCTTCAGATTTAGTGAAGTCAGTGGACTCCCATGACCTCTGTAGGGCAGGGCAAAACTCTGAGAGCAAGATGGTGGCCCAGGGATGGCAGTGAATGGAAGCTAACAGTCAGCAGTCCCAGCCTACAGTCTCGGATTCCCCAGCCATGCTGTTGTAGAGCAATTTGTCTGGGTGCAAAGCTTAGGGTGGGATTCATCTCACCTAATTTTAGCTCTGTCTTGTCTAAGCCAGTCTAAACTATGCTCCCTTTATAGTCACTGGAGGTTAGAAAGGCACTGCCAGAGGGTGATTCAACCTACTTATCTTAGAGACTTATCTTGTGCTGGGAACAAACCCTATATGGAGGTGCCTCTCTCCCTTCCTCTCCCCCCATGAACTAGAGAAGAGAGACAGACTAACTTGAGCTAGATGCCTGACTTTTAGATAGTCAGGTGAGATGAGCCTCATCCCTGTACATCTTGTTTCTCTGTAAGTCTCCCAGAGCAGCAGTCACCTTTTCCTGTGCATTTTTGGAACTTGCAATCTTCTGGCATGCTGATCTGGACCGCAACTTCCAGACACGCAGGACTGACCTAAATCTGAAATAGTTATTATCCTTTTGTACATGCAAAGTTGTTTTTTTTCTTTTTTTTTTTTTTTTCATCAGCTGTACAAACTGATCTAACAGCATTAGTGTAATGACTAGAGGACATTTGTTTTCTGACCTTCTCTTCCTAAGGCTTAACTTCATTATGGTGATTACAGCTACCAGTAAAACAATAACATAATTTCTCAATCATTAGACAATGTAATAAATTCCCCTAAAACTTCCATAGCAATTGCACAAGGCTTTAGATACGAACCTTCCATTAGAGTCGATGGGAACTGCATGGCTAATGCTCTGCACACTTCTTTGGAAATGTGTGTCCTAATTATTTTTCCAGTCTGCAAAAGCAGTTACTGCACCCAAGTTTAATATTAAAAAGAGTAAAATGTCAATGGGCTGAGGTGTATCCTAGGTTATATGCACCATGCCAAAACGGCAGAGATCTATATCTAATTCGGGGAATATATACATAGGTCCCATTTTAGACCTTTTGGAGCAGTGAGACAGCTGGTAGTGAAATCACTGGTACACATGCAAGTGAGTCAGAGAGGAGAAAGAGTAATGGGAGACTCCCACAAGTGGGAAACTCAGTAGATCTAGACACAACTATGCCAAACCAATTTACAATTGCACATAGTTAAGTCATGATTTGCACTTTGATGATGAGTGAACAAGAAGGGAAAAAGCTGCCTGTAAGAAATGACTCATCCACTTCTTTTTCTTGAAAAAAAGAAAAAGAAGGAAAAAAAAACACCCTTGTGAAAGAGTGCTGCTGCATGACATCACCAATGTTAGGAATATACATGAAAACTTTTCTTGTAAGTGACAGGGTCATGGCTCTGCCATTAGCTGCACCCAAAGCTGCACAGCCAACTCAGGAGGGAACCGGTGGATGCTGAACTCCAGGCACATCCTATTTATGGAGCATGGATGGACATGGAAATAACGGAGGGCCTAATTTGGTATGTTAACATACCTGAGAAAAAAATCCAACCTTCCTTTTTGTTTTACATGTGTGGACAGAATCTAAGATGTTCGGGAAATCCCCCCTGCTTTGCTTTGGGCAACGTTTCTGTCCTAAATAGTCTTAGAGCCTTGGAAAAGTGCAGAGGCAAAAGCACATCTTCCTCCAGAAAGTACGAGTAGCACTTCAGAAAGTAACTGCAAAGCCAGGAGTGTGTGTCCCACACAGAAACAGAGGAACTGACAAGTTCATCTTTGAAATACCTTAAGTGGCTGCACTTACTTAAACACGCGTTTAGGGACTGACTCATAAATACAACTGAAAATCCAAAAAATCACTGGGACAGTTTCCTAAAAGCCTTTGCAAACTCAGGCTTCAGGTCCCAGCTAGCTCATCTGGGTCATTGCACGCTGCTGCCACTCCTTGTTTCAGGTTTTTCTGAACCGGGGGTTTCTGCCAGGTACACGTGCTATGGCCAGACAGCCAGTATGGCCACCTGGGGAAACGTCCACTTTTGGGCAGGAGCCAGCGGCCCGACGTGGGGATGGGGCATCCCATGGGGCACCCCATGACCTGCTGCCAGCAGCTTCTCCCCAGCCCTGGGGCTGCCCGTGCCCTTTCCTGGTGCTGCACACCAGAGGGCAGGAGGCCACCACGCACCGCCCCAGGGCTGGAGCTGCTGCACGATCTCCTTCGTCCACCGCCCGGCTCTTAGAAACCAGACTCGTGGCTGATGAAGACCACAGAGGCGACACAGGTCTCCGGTCCTGTCCTCCTCTACCGCAGTGACCACGGGGCTTCCTGGGGGCTGATGTCAGTTTCAGGCTTTTTTTCCCCAAACCTTCCCATCTCAAGTGAAAGCTGCCAGAGACCCATGCCCCTTAGTTAAGCTAGGAGCATGGCACCAGGCACACACGTATGCTGGATGCCCCAAGCCCGTATGAACAATGCCAGCAGTGTGACCATTCTCCATACCCCAGGCCATACGGTGGATGTGATTTTCAGCATCCGCTGGGAGGAGTTTGGTGAAAACAGAGCAAACAAAAATTCTGGTTTAGCTACAGTCTTCTTCCACCCCCCAGCCTCACGGTGGTGGCCTTTTTCTTCTGTGGGGCTTTATGCTGTCAGACTGCATGGTAATGAGATCTTTTTAGCAGGGGTAATTTCAGCTGGAAACAAAAATGAATTTTATGACAGGTCCACATCCGTGTGTATAGTCTATTCTTCTCTAAGTGTGTTCTCTCTTGCCAAAGAGTGGTGTACTGTATTCAAGGAAGTAAAATGAAACCCCTTACAGTATGGTTGGGATTTCTATTTCCAGGCACAAAACCAAGGCAAGCTGCACTTGACACCTGATACTCTGACACTGTAGGTACTCTAAGAGATGTGTGCATAATCAGACCAGAGCCGCTGGGTAATCACTGTGGACTACAAGGGAGGAGGGCAGAGGGTGATGGTGAAAGGGTAAGAGAGAGATCAGAAAGGACCCTGGCCGGGAAACTCAATAATGTGCACCATGGAGTAGATAAAGCTTTCTTAACACTTCTAGAGCTGACCTTGCTTGGGAACCAGATGCAAGACTTAAAGTTCCCCTTACATCACGGGACACCCACCAGAGCACATAGCACAATACTTCAGGTGCTGCTTTGCAGCTTCTTCCACAGACTAAATTCTTACTGTAATCTCAAGGAGAATGCATGGGATGTACCTGAAATCAGATGAGGTGGTGGGTTATTTCTATACTGTGGAGATGCTACCTCCCCGAGCTTCCCCCTTGGATGTTAATTACAATGACCAGCAAGGAGTTACAGCTAAGAGCAAAGACCAAATCTCTTCCAAAAAATATAGGTAAGTCAGAGGTGTGAGATAGTTCTCTATTTTTTTTTTTTTTTTTTAATTAAAGATGGAGCCTCTGGGCATTTTCTTTCTCCTCGTTCTGGCATTTTCTTTCTCCTCGTTATCTTAAATATTTTCCATCAGCTGGCTTAGAAGCTCCCATGTTAGTATGAATGTTTGTGGTGTTGGCATAGGTTGCAGTAAGAAATCATCAACAATGGCACCAAAGCATTAATATAAAGCAGCATTCTTGTGGCTGTGTGAATTTATTGCTTGTGAAGGGTGACTCACTGATAGCTGTGGAGACTGAGATCCTCTGTTAATCTATAAAAGAGGGAAAGCAAACAAGTCTCCCACTCTCCATTCCCCACAATGCATTTCCTTTCGCAAGGACCGGCTTCAGAGGTCAGAGGAGACACCGCAGGACACGCAGGCAGCCCAGGCCCTGCAGCCAGCGAGCAGATTCACACCGAGGATACGAAGCAGCCCGCTCCTGCCACAGAGGTGCTCCCTGATCTAGCAGGCAGCCCGTGGCACTCAGGTGTTCTTAAAACACTTGCTGGATTGGGCTCAGCTGCCTTACGCCACTCAGACCGGAGCTGCGATGGCTTCTCCTCCTCGTCCGGTGTGGTGCGTCTGTTTATTTGGGAATAGCTGCTGGACAGACGAGTAGCAATCGTCTTCTGTCCATTGCTGGGAAGCTGCGGGAGAGTGAGCCAGAATAACGCGCAGGGCTGTTTTGCCTGGTTGTATCGCTACGTGCACAAGCAAATGTGCAAGGGCTTGCGTGTTTGCAGCACAGCTAATTCCACCGGCCTCTCAGGGAATAACATCCTCATTTTTAAGCGCTCTGTAGGCTTACGGTAACGCACTGTGCTGTCGGGCTTCCCCGGACGCAAAGCCGCTACTATTCTGCAGCTCCCATTTCTGCACATCGCCAGAGCTTTCCCCTCACTCTCATCATGTAAAGATGCAGGCTCGCAGGGGCTGGGGCTGTACCTTTGAAGCGACTCTCACAGGACATTACAAATCTCGCTGGAAATCTGCCACAAACTCTAGTTTATTTTTAAAGGTTTTACTTTTTGTCTTAAGAGCAACAGCTTGTCTGCAGTCCTGGAAACACCATTAGGGGTCTGTGTGACTCAATTTATGACTCAGGAAACTGCTTATTCTGTCTTTCAAAGCACCACATTTTTAGTTCCAGACTTCAGTCAAATTGAAGTCAGATCAAACTGATTTTTTCCCCTCTCTGAGTAATTTAATTAGTCTGCACATCTGAGGAAAAAAAAAAAAAGGAAGAAAATAAAATAAATCCTCACATTTTACAACAAATATCCGTTGCATTACTTACTGGACATAGAGATAACATGGTTATTTATCCCGTGTCTTCATTCTAAAGGGCAGTTCCTCTTCACACTGGTTGCCTGGTACCTGTGGGCATTTTAGGGGTACGCATGTCCGCAAATATGTTGTGCAGCTGTGTCCTGACACCACGCTCAGACGTCCTGCCCCGCCACCGGCAGCACCTCCTGGAGCGGAGCTACTGCACAGCCTCAGCACTTCGGGCCACATAAATTCGTCCCGAGACCAGACCAGGCAACACAGCGAACTCACTTCAGTACAAGAAACATGTCATTGAGCAGCCTCCAGTTCAGAAAGCAGCTCGAGAAGCATGGTTTTGCTTTAGCAGGTTGCTCTCCCTCCCCATGACCCACGCTCTCCCTTGAATGCAGCTGAATTAGTCGGATGTAACTTTGTAGTTTTCATCCTTCCCTTTCTACCTTCCACAATGTCATGTTCTTGAAAGCGGATATTCCCCTCAAGCTGAAGATGTCCAAAGTCAAAATCCTGCTTTTACTGCCTGTCCCAGCAGGGGCTGTGCACTGAGACTCTCACCAGCTACCAGGACCACCTCTTTTCTCTCGTAGGTGCAAAGGCAGAACGGTTTCTCATGCTTTGTGCCCTCCTTGGTCCACATCCTCACTCTTGCAAAAATTAAAAAGGTGGAAAAATAAAAGCCCATTTGCTCACCTAGTGGTTTGTTCACCCAGAAAACCCACCAGCTCTCGGGTTTGGAGGGCATTGGCCTCCGTGGGGTGTGCGAGCTCAGGGCCACAGGGGCTTTGCAGTTCCCCTCCCATCCTGTCCCCGAGGCTGCTGGACTTTGTTCGTCACAAGCACCGAAAAATCAGGCCTGAGAGTCTAATTTAAGAGGGGGGTGAGGGGGTAGCTGCTTTCCTTGCTTTGTAATAGCAATACATTAGTATAATATATTCATCCGAATGCTAATAAATTGCATACAAAATTAAATTAACTGCTGATTGTGAAAAAGCTTGCATTACTCCTGAGAGGCAAAGCCATCGACTGAGGTCATCTCCATCCAGTACCAACAACGCACTTACACCACACCAACACACTTTCTGTACGGAACACACAACTTGCAAGAAACCTGCTTTAAAACTACTGTTTTTAGAACCACCTCTAAGCAACAACCCCCCTCTCTTTCAGTTCAGACAGCTTCTCTCTCTCTCTCTGTCTCTGTCTCTTTTTTTAAGTGAGAAATCTGCCAAGTACAGAAATGAAGGAAGAGAAACCCTTCCTTTCCCCTCCCCCAGGCTAAAATATTTTAGAAACCTGTACCAGTGACCCAGAGTAACTTTTTTATATGACTACAGCAGAGTGCAGAGTTTAGGGAAGGGATCGCCAAGGTGATGTGCTTGGGAGACCAGAGGATGGGGTGATGCCGTGATTGAAATGGTGAGGAATTAGAAACCTCTTCACAGTAGGAAGGCGATTAAAAACAGGAGGCCAATGCACACCACAGGCCTGAAGTTGCTTCCCTTTGCCTGACTGAAGGAAAATAAACTGTTGGAAGGAGAGGATGTAAGACTGTGGTAGGGAAAGCCCTGGCTTTGCTCCCTGTTACTTTCTTACAGTGATGCTGGAGAGGGTAGCAGAGGGGCTTGGCTTTTGCTGGCTCGCCAGCACTCGGTCACAGCCCTCAGTATTCAGGAGCAGCCCAGGACCTCTCATCGCACCCAAGCAATGCACCTGTGTTACGAAAAGCAGTCACATTTTCCATCACCAAGGGGTGCCAGTGCAAGTCCTGCCAGCTCTTCTGGCTGCTTCCTCCTGCTCCAACAACATCACCTCTGTCTGGAATAGGCATTAAGGGATGAAGACGAGGGGAAAAAAATTAAGCTGAATAGGAGGAAAATTTGCTACCATATAGCCTATTTAGACTGCAAACTTGTCTCCCAAGGGAAGTGGTAGGAAGCACCATAGCTTGAGCCATTGAAAACTACGCAGGACAAAGCGATCAAGAAGGCAGAGTAGGAAACTATCCTGCCCTGGCAGCGGGGGAGCTTGGCTCACTGCAGATGATGCTGGAGCTGAGTTTCCAAGCGGCTATGAAAACACGACGAGGCCAAGAGGAAAACATCCACTCTGGGCTTTTAAAAACAGAGCAGCTGAAGCCTCCTGATAATTCCCCATGACTACTTTTTTTTTTTTTTTTTTTTTGGCTAACCTTGCCTGTGCAGACTGCAGCCGACACCTTAGCTGCTCGTTGGAAAACCAAACAAAAACACAAGTGCGGAATTCTGAGCTGTACGCTTAGTACCTGACCAGGTGGGAGTCATCCAGCCATTGAGTCAGGGCTTGCAAAAAGTGTTTCCCGAGGGAGCCTGAAGCCCTGGCCTCCAGGGGACAGACCCGCATCGTGCCCTGCTCCGCTGCTCTGACAGTGGCACCTGGGCCCTGCTAACACTCGGTGCCACTTCAACACGAAGGAAGGTTTGGGATCCAGTAAAAGGTTTTACTCAAGCTCGAGAATTTTTTCTTCTACTTTGGTGGAAAGAAATATAATAGGACGTTAAGCTGTACATAAAATACTCGGATTTTTGCTACGGCTTGGGGCAACCTGAAGTGGAATTAGAAAGAAGAGCTGGATTTGACCACTTACGATGTTTTTCAGAGAGCCCTCATCATGCAGCTTGGCTTTAACTCTCTGCTTCGCACGAACTTCCCGTATGACTTTGCAGAAGGCAGTTATTCCCCCCGTCTCACTTCCCCTTCAGTGAAACAGGAGGTGGTGGGTCCCCACTTGCCGCTCGCTGTCTGTCCATCTCGCTTAGGCTCACCAGCACTGCCAGATGAGGCCTGTCCTACAGCCCTTTTAAACAAATTGCACAGGGGACAGACTCCGGAGCCCATCGGCCCCCATCTCCGAGGCTGTCAGGGGGAAAGGAGTGAACCCCCTTGCAGAGAAATGAGCAGATCATCAGGTGTTTATCACCCCGCCCCAGCATCCACCTCCGCTCGGGCTTCTCGGCCGCAGAGCCAGCCGCCACAACCAGCAGTGCTCACCGCAGCCTTTGCCATCCCCGCTCCTCCTGGACTGTGCCTTTTCATGAGCATCCCCTTGGAGGCCCAGCACAGGCTCCATCTACCCCGATACCCGTTCTTCACCAAGTAATGACATAATTAGTGCATACTCTAAACAGCAAGTGAGCACATGCTGTTGAACCAAATGAACAGGCTCTAGTGATTATGGCATGATAATTAACGGTTATGAACAGGGAAGGCTTAGAGAGCAAGATGAAGTTTCACTGTCTTAGGACATCAAACAGACATATACATAAAAAGAGCCACTGGTCCAAAGAAATATAAATCTGATGATGGTAATTGAGAGGCAGATGCACAGCTCTCGGAGGGAAAGTTGGTCGTGTGTGCCTTGAATAACAGGCAATTATCAGCGGTTTTGCTGCTTGCCCTGAAGAACGTAGAAGAGCATCAACTGGAAACTTGATCTACAAGAGGGAAAACACTCCCGTATTTTCAATCCACTGAAAACGTCCAGTTCGCTTCCGCATTTAAGTTTGTTGTGAAGACCCAAGGAAAATCTCGCTGGTCCACCTCTGTGGGCGCGCACTGACCTTTTTGGCCAGATGGCCAGAAACCCAAGGGAGAAACACCAGGACTGCGGTACGAGTGAGAGAGCGTCCACACGTCCCCTCTCACAAAACTGCTGTCCCCGGCAGGTCACGTCCCCATGCTGGGGTGGCAGCACGCTCCGGCTGGCTGGGAGAAAGCACGGGCAGCGTTTTTGGGCAGGCCTTCCCACCTCGGCTGGTGGGACCCACGCTGACACCGTGCTGCTACCCAACAACCAGCCCAACAAAACCCCTTTGGCCTCGCGCCACGAAACGTGAAGTTATTCGCCGTACCTGGCACCTGAGCTCTCTACCCTAGAGGAAGACCAAGGTATGAAAGCCACGGTTATTCATGTTTAAGCACTAGCCTGTGAAAAAAAATATAAAGGGTGTTTACCACGAAGTGTTACAACAAATAAAATATTTAAAGAAACGTGTTTCTCAGCCAAATGATTCTGTTGCTCCCTTTGGTATTTACCGTGCTAACTTTTGAAGTTCAGATTAATATTTATATTCAAGCTATTAATGCAAATAGAAATCAATCCATCTTTTTCAATGTTTTCTACAGAATATGTTGCCATTGCACTGACCCTACCAGCTTTATCATTTCTTTTAAAGTTGCAAGGTACTCAGCGATGGGGATTACAGAGTGAGATGGTGCCTCAACTAAAAACCCCAGGGAGAACATGTACTGGGATTCATTTGCTTCTAACCTCAGGCAAACCATCTTCTTTGGGATGTTTTAGTAATCTTTCCCTGAAACTTTCCCCCTTTCTCTTTAGTGTAATCGGTAGATCAGAATGTTTTTTTTCTTAAACATACTTCAAGTGGTTTAAATTGGGTGTATCCTTTTACTGAAGAACATACTGATTTTCAGGGGATTACAAGTGGTCAAAAATAGAGAAAAGTTTCACAAAACATCTGAAATATGTTGAAACGGAACATCTGGGCACCCTCAACACTAGATTAAACAGACAATTTATATCTTAATGTTTTACTTTCTCCCTCCAGTTTCCCCCCCTCTGTTGAGTGCAAGAAACTGAATGAGCTCTTAATTATTTTCTCCCGTTTTCTTTTTTTTCTTTTAGTATTCTGTCAATTTGCTAAGATTCCTCAACTTTGAGAAGTTACAGATTAATTAGAGCAGACATGCATCTCTGTCTCTAGGACCATAGCTTTCTAAACTTCTTCAGTGTGCAGTCTGAAGCAAAAAAGAGAAAAAGAAGAGCTGGCAAGCTCCAATCACTGAATACTGTGTGTGTGTGTGTATTAAGTGGATGAAAAATTGTTAAGTAGAATTCCACAGAAAGTTAAAAGACCCCCCCCAAGCCTTTGACCAGTCATTTATTTTTTAAAAAGAACACTCCATTAATGATATATAATGAACAAAATGAATAAATATATTCAGGATATTTTAGCATTATATTTTCACAGAAGAGAAGACAATCAGTTGCACGTTTATTTGAAGGCAGAGAGTCTTTAGGATCCTTGAAACCTCCATTTCTTATGCAGCTACCATTTCTAAGCAGCTAGTCTCAAGAAAGGAAGCTTTTCTACTAAACAAATGGGTTATTTTTTTCATTGCCTGACATAAAAATTCATTATATGTTCATATCTCCAAAGAGGACACATCTGTTCAAGCACTCATCAACTTATTTGAGGAATAAAACCAGAAGTTCCTTAAGAAAAGTCATGAAGGACTGATTGAGCTGAAGAAATCCTACCAGCCATGTAAATCCTTTGCACCACCTATCTCAGGGGTTTATGTTTTTCATATAATGCATAATTTAAGTCACAGTCAAGTGGGTGTGTCAAAAGTTTTGAAAGCAATTATGCAAGTTTCTGGCAGGAAAAAAAAAAACTATCCAGGTCAGGGAAAGCGTATCATGTTTGCTATGTTTCTCATGTTTTCCTTAAGTACCTGCGGGTTGCCTCTCTATAGGAAACAATATGGACCAGCTGGATTTTAGATGGGACCCCAGTTTGGCTATTTTTCCACATTATGAGGCTCTTGCGTTTTTAATCAGAGGCTACACAAAGTACTTCCAGCCCTATTGTATCTGCAATCCTGGCTAAAATCGGAGGCAGTCAAAGCCACACTTGTTCCACGCTGTGAACTGACAAGAAACATAGGAGATTTTTCTCATGAAGGTATATCTTCTGCTTTCCATCCACAGCACTTCCAGCAGCATCAGGTGAGCCGGCTCCTCCGCAGGCTGACGGCCACGCAGGCTCCTTCTGGAGCCCATACCATCTCCCTGCCTGGGATTCAGAAATGATGTGGAGCAAGCTTGGCAGCTAAGCTCCACTGAAAGTGGAAGACGGGCTCCTAATTCCCTGGGGAACCTCTGGAAATGTGACGTTGTCTCCCTAGGTAGGCCAAAACTTGTCTATCGACTCAGGGTTGCACCACAGACCCCTACCACAGCCAGCAGTAGCCTGTTTCCGATGGAGGGACAAGTTGTACGCAGTGAATAAATACTAACTAATATATAAAACTCCCTGCTAATGCCAATGATCAAGATGCACAGAATCAAAATCTAGTCCAGACGTTCTTCTCAGCTTGCTTACAAACTAGCTCTTCTTCTTCTGTACTTAACATAAAGTTTTTTTTTTTATTTTTCTCCTAACTTTTAAATAAACTCCGCTGAAAACCACAAAAGTGATCTGGACCCTTTTCCCTTCAGAAGCCTAACGATCCTAAAGAGCAGCTGGCCTGTAACATGAGTCTCGCTCGGCAAACTGCCTTTTTGTGCGTCCTGCAGCTAAAGAGTAGGTTATTGGATGTCCTTTGGCAGGTGCTACTGGATTAAGGGGGCCACGCACAGCTCTGAATCAGGGCTTTTTTGTATTGCTTAAGTAAATATCCTCCACTGTGCAGTCCTCCTTATCTCCTACCAGTGATTTGGGATTTTGTAGCAAAAGGCTTTTTTTTTTTTTTTTTAATACATATTTCATTAAAAATTACATACCAGTTTTGTTTTCTGGAATGCAACTGAGAAATAACACACTTTCACTCTGAATACCTTCCGTGACACAATACTGTCAATTGCCCCCTGAGGACTGAGCAAAAACATCTCCAAACTTGAGCCAGCACAACAGTTGCTTTTGACAGGAGCCATCCCAACCCACATTCAAAGGGGGCTACAGCAAGGATGGGGACACTCTGCTTCATTTCTGCTGCCTGGTGCTGAGGGAAATGGACCGAAAGCAGCAGCTCACCTCCGATGAATACAGGATGCCATTTTTTGTACTGGCTAGGAAGCCGTGGCATCAGAGCGGTAGAATAATAGGAACTAGTCTCCCGCCAGTATAAGCATGCAAAACCCATAGCTGGGGACTTGTATATTAAATGTTCACTAAGAGTCCTGCGTTCACAGAAAAGACCAAACCTCCTGCGCAGCAGCAGAGATGTGGTACGAGGAAACTTGTAGGAGGACCTTCCCCTCGCAGCTGGGAGCTGGCGAACCCGCTCTGTCAGGCTTCCCACTTCAAAGCAGCAAAAGCCTGGAGGGGAATTTTTGTGCTGGAGATGCCGAGAGGAAAGGTGTGCCCCGACTCCCTGCCAGGCCCAGGGTCCTCCTTCAGCAGCTTCTCCCCTCTTCTCCTTCCCACCTTTTCCATTGCTACTTCCCTTCTTCTGCCGATATCCCTTTTCCCCTAACACTGGGCTCCTTTTGCCTCCTACCCTCTGTGGTTTCTCCTCACCCCTACAAAGCCCTCTCTGATTCTCTTTGTGCTTTTACTTCCCCCGGATCATCTTTTCCCAAGGGGGAACTTGTCCAGAGGAGAAGCTTTGCCCAAGCCCCCTCATCCAGCCACTACCACTTGCTTTTTTTATAGCTCTGGTTTTATAACTTGCTTTTTTTCTGCTCTAAGTGCAGAATCTGAAGAGCTGAATTTGAAGACTTGACCTGAAGAGGCAGGGGCAAATTCGTTAAGTGGAGGAGTCACATCAATATTGCTGATCCTCCAGAAATTTCTCCAGTGTGAGCTTCACAGCTATTTGTTGCTCTCACAGCAAGCATATTGTTTGCATTAGGGAAGGAATTATTTCATACCGATAAGAAAAGATAGCTAATTCAGCATTGTGGGAAAACTGCCTCATAGAGGTTGGAGAGACTTTTTGTTGGTTTGCTTTAAAATAGGAATAACAGCATTTAGTTTTACTGCCGTCTGTCTCTACATCTTTTATGCCTCTCTCTGTCTACAAACATTTGCCCCTCCTCTGTCCCAGCTGCACCATTTTGCTTTGGAGCGAGTGCACAGGAAGAAGGGAGCTCGCAGCAGCACCCCTCAAGCACAGCTAACGTACCTAAGGCAAACGAGGCTCCTCCTATGCAACAGGAGAAACGCTCACCTACTGAGGAGATGCCATCAGATCCATTATTCCAGGGCAACACCCCCCGGACCCTTCTCTTCAGGCACAGTGTGACAGCAGCAGGGCAAACCACGAAACCCCTTTGCGGAGCCACCCCGGCGCCTGCGGCGCTCGCGGCACAAAGCCACGGGCAGACGCTGGCAGTGCAGCACCGGGTGCTCCCTGGTTTGCACGGTACCTAGCTTACTGGGGGCTGTTTCACCTTAATTCATAGAATTCAGGTGCTTGCATTTCAGGTGCTTTTTAAAATATATGCTCTAGCGCTGCATAAGAGGCTCGTGACTCCCCAGAGGTGTTCACCAAGCACACCACAAGCAGCCTTTGCCCTGCGGCTTGTAGGAAGCCGTGCACCAGGCCACCGGCACCGACCGCATGACAGCTAGAGCGAGCAACCCGCCTATGCAAAGCAGGCAGTGGCAGCAGCACGAGCAGCTCTCCGTGCCCTCCTGTCGCGCCGAGAGCTGGCTGGGACATAAGCAGGGCTGGTCCCCTAGTCGATGCCTTCATCTGCCGTGGGCTTTCTGTGCCCACTGGGCAGCTCAGCCCACGGTTTGTCTCACAACCGCCTCCTCTCAACCAAGAGCCTGCCTGGCTCCTCTCTCACCCTCAGCCTGCTCCCAAAATGACAAGGAACAGGTACGTGACCTGCCCGTTGGTGAGTCAGGTGTTAGCTGGGCTCTCTGGGGAAGGATAGATGCTTTATGTTCCTGCTTCCCCTGCTCATTGCACAGCGGGTTTGGACTTCCTGGTTTGCCAACACTGGCAGAGCCCTCGTGGCTTCCCAAACACTGCGATGAACTTCAACATTAAGAAAAGAGTGGGACCCACCCACTCTAGCCCTGGCTTTTACCAAAAAGGCACTAAGGAGCAGATCTGGAAGAGCTGGCTGCAGCAACTGCCCAATATCCTGCGTGTTCCAATCCTAAAACGCTGTCTGTTAAGAGTGGCTTCGTATCTAGAAAACCAAGGATACCCACAAACAGCCTAGGAGAGATTTATTGTCATTTAAAGGGATGGTCTGACACTGCCACATAGGCTTTGTGACAAATCCTCCAGAAGAGATGATACCTCCTGGGTTTTAATGAAATCCCTGTGGAACAGCTCTGTCAGGCCGGTCAATAATACAAAGCATCTTCTTTATGTTTTTTTGTTAAGAACAAAAATTCTGAGACAGCAACACATTACAGATGTGTTTACTAGTGACACCTATCCTTTAGCTACTCCTCTAAGGGAAGCAGACCTATTTTTGACAGTAGCTCAAGTTAACAAATAATGGCTTTTGTGGTTGCCTGACTGGAAAACCCTTATCAGGAGAAAGCCATTTGTATTGCAAATTAGATGCTAGGCAATAGACAACGACCCACCACATGGTCTGTTTTAAAACCTACTGATGGAAGTTCACAGTTGATGCCTGAGCAATTTTTCTATGGGGTGTCAGAAATATCAAACACAAGCTGCAAGTTTTTCCCTGCAGCTTAAACTAGAAGCTCTGACCTGAACTTGCCAACTTGAACCCCTGAAGCTGAACCCATCCCTCAGAGTGAGGGATTTTGGTCAAATTCAGGAACCCTTGTAGGATGATACTTCTGTATGAAACAAAACTGCAGTCTGAACAGCACAGCTCGGCCAAAAGCAAAGACAGCTGTCCCATGCCTACAGGGGGCTTTGGTTGAACTTCAGTGTTTTAAGAATTGCCACAATTCTTTCCAACCCCAGCTCTGTTACTGCATTTATGTAAAGAAATGTTTTCTAGAAAGAAGAGTACTAAAATAAAATAAATAAAATAAAAAGTGCTCCCTCCAGGGAAGTCTCCCACCCAAGCGCAGATACGAGCCTTCCCCATGCACCAGCAGCTCTCTAGTCCAGCCTCGTGCACAGCTGCTGGTTTCGGGAGGTGAGGGGTGGCACCACTGCAATTCCCTGCTGCTCTGCCGGATGCAAAAAAGACGTGCCGGGAGTCAGACAAAATAAATCTGAAATATTGTTGGAAGAAATGAGGTCAGCTAGCACTATCTGCGGCCTAGCAGAGTGCCCCATATACCTCCATTCTGCCTATCGTCAGCAAGCAAGGAATGATTGTGGTGGAATTAGTGGCGTACGTGGCTTTCGCCTTCCCACAAGAGAAAACCTAATGCTTTTTGCAGCTTCACTTTCTATGAAACTCACTGGGGCAAGCAGCATCGCATTCACACTTCTGGTAATTACAAGATGAAATCAAAGCTAATCACAGCACCATGAAGTCAAAGCCGCCAACTACAGTTGTCTTCTAAGGATCAGGTTCTCCACCGATAGAGAAGAGAGGGTGAATAAAAGCAAACTGAACTGATGCTAGCAACAGATAAGGACGCCAGCGGGCTGCTTTAGGGGAGGGGAGAGGTACCAGGCACTGACTCACGGCACGCCAGAAGGATTGCTCTGCGCTGCACCCAGGGAAAGGCCAGTGGCTATTTGCAGTACCCACACGCAGCCCGGCCGCTTCATCGCTGCAGGCCCAGCCCGGGATTGCCCCGGCACCAGTGGGAAAATGGGGTGTCCCTGCTGCTACCCAGCCGCTTACCAGGTTTCTACCCTTCCTCCTCCCTTGCACACCTGTGATGCTGTCCCACTCCCTGCTCCGAGTCCTCCTTTGCTGTGGTACCCACAAGCACTTGGCACGGGCGGCTGCTGCGTTGGAGCGCTGACGGAGCTGGCAGCCTGCCTCACCTGCCTGCACGTCCATTTGCTGTCTCTGGGCTGGGTTTTGTTTTCTCTTTTAACCGAGAAGCTGTCTGAGGCAGGGATGCTTGCTTTCATCTGCTCTTACGCAGCACCTAGCTCAGCGAGGAGACCTGGTCTCGTCCTAGGCTGTAACTTCAGATTAACATGAATATTGCATGCTCTGATTTTGGGAGAGTAGGTGCAAATGGAAAGGAGGGGGCGAAGGGCAGAGGCACATAAGACAGAGCGTTTGGGGCTTTGCGAGAGCATCAGCCCAGCAGCCGGACAGCGATGGCGCGTCCCAGAGGACAGCCTCCGTGCCCCTCCTGGCCTCGACTCAGGCCTCCCCTCCCTGCCCGCACCTCCACGCGCCCTGGCCAGAGAGGCTGGAGAGAAGCAGGCTTCTGAGGGCAGCCGAGAGACCTCGTGCGTGGACGGGTAACGAGCACCCGGCACGGTGAGCACGTCCTGCCAGCACTCAGAGGGCGTCAAACACAGAAGAGGTATTATTTAGGGCGTAAAGCGGGCAAAACACAATGTGCATACACGTAACGCATGGACGTGCCTAAATGTACACATTTATACACACGGTTGTGCATATATACCTGTATATTGCATGCTGCGCACATGCACTCATAAACTATAATAGTCTACAGGAACTAGGCGACCTAGATGAAAAGAAGAGAAACTTGCTGAATGCTAAGGAAAAATCCCTAACCATACGTTCTCCCAGTGAATGACCCAGGGGCAGGGATGGAAAGCATCCCTACTACTTCAGCATTGAAAACCGATTGGAACGAGTGCACTGCAGCTCCTAACCTCTGCCTCAGCAAAAGCTTCGGCTGGTTAACCTGGAAATTTGTCTTCTCCAGTCTTTATCTTTGAGAGTGACTAACAACAAAGAGTCTGAGCCGTGCAGGAAGATTTTGTGGGGGTTTCACACTTATGAGGTGAAGAAAAATTGCAAGCATTCACAGGACCGGGGCAGCAGGGAGGATGGGGGGACGCAGTCCCAGAAAACACGCTGCCCAAGGGGAGGGAGAGGGGACACAACCCTCCGCGGTGCGATAACAGGGTGGGCACGGGCAGGGGGTGGCCTCAGGGAGGGACAGGATGCGGTGTCCCCACCAAGAGCGGGGCTCTGGCAGGGATTCGGCGCTGGGAAACGTCTCGTGCCGGGAAGGATGGGAGAGGAGGAGTGTGAGCTGGAGGGATCCCCGCGTCTGGGCTGAAGCAGGGATGGAAGCAAAAAGACACAGCAGCATTTCTGCTGCAGCTGGAGAGAAGTAAAAGCACAGGCAGAGAGCAATAGCGGAGAGCAAGAGGTGACTTCAGCCAGCGTCGCCTGTCAGAGGGCTCGCCAACTTCCTCCGCACGCTGCCGCGATTGACGTTAGCTCTTGCCGAAACCGTTTTTATCTTTTTGTTTCATTTCACGCTTCTCACAAGCAAAGTTCCGACAGCACCAGCACAGCAAGGCCATGTGCTGCACCCTTCGCCTTTCTTCCATTTGGTTTCTTGCCTGTAAATCCCCCGGGCGCTCTCCCATGCATTTGTACAGCTCCCAGCACAGAAAGGCTCAGCAGTGGAGTGCGGGAGTGAAAAGAAAAAGGGTGAAGTCATAGGTAAAACTGTGAAATTCAAAAGTTAGTGGTTTTGGCAGTATTTGAAATTAACGTGCTGCCCACATTTTGTTATTATTATTACTTTTTTTTTTTTTAAGAATGAAGTGCATTGATATCTTATTGAAGCAATTTTCCAAAGGACTTTTTTTCCTGAAAATCAGGCAAGCCCATCTTTTAGCAAATGAAGGAAAAAACTACGGGGATTATGTGACTGATGCTGATAAGAACGCTGGTCTAGTGGTTTTAAACAAGCATGTCCTGAGATATGTTTTGGGAGAAAGAGCACTCTGATAATATTCATGAAGTTTATGCAAAACTCAAGAAAAACACCACTTCTGGTTAAAGAAAGAAAACCCTTTTCCTGCTAGCCCGAGCGTTCTGGTCAGGGATAAAGAACTGAAATCAATTTATTTTAGCGCATGGCTGATCCTTAAGCTGAGACCTCCAATTCTTAGTACACCGAAGCCACGGAAAGCCCAGGGGACACCCCAGCTCCCCGCAGACGGACAGACACATGCCCAGCGCCTTTGTAACCCGTGCAACTGCGAGCTTGCACCTTGAAAGCCTTGCACACGTGCTGAGCCACGCAGGCGCGAGCAGGGCCACGTACACAGCCACGCACAACTCCTGGTGCTGCATATAGAAACCGCAGGCGCACGCACATGCTTTGCCGCCGCAAAAGGATTCCCACCAGAGCCGGCTGGCAAGAAAAAGCCGAGGAAGCCGCGTGCAGACGGAGCTGGGGTGCACGCCTGCACTGCACCCTCATGCAGCATCCTCTGGAGGGCCGCCCGGCCCGCTGTCCCCCCTCGCACGGAGCAGCCCCTCATGCCAAAACGAGCAAGCAACTGAAAAAATGTTCAGAACTGAACAGCAAGAAACGGCAGGGCCAAAAAGCGTGAAACAGGAAAGCGGCAGTGACACTCGGGCTTTT
>VXAA01001326.1:873146-899742 GCA_013399115.1 Anseranas semipalmata
AGGGTGAAACAGGAAAGGGGCAGGGCCCCCCGGGTTTTTTTTTTTTTTTTTTTGTCCCCCCCCCCCCCCCCCCCCCCAGCAGGCACGGAACTGCTGCAAGCGCGGCGCAGGCTGTTATCAGCCCCGCGCAGGGGCTGCGGTTTGCTCGCTCTCGCAACCCTCCTGCAACCGTCGCTTGTTTTTCGACAAACAGGATGCCTCCATTTCGGCTGACAGCTTCCCCGTAACTTGGGGGCGAGGGGCGGCCCTGCTCTGTCCCCGGGGAGAGAGGGCTCAGGTGCACCCCGGCAGGGCATGGGGGGGACAGGGACAGACCTATCTCCTTCCTGCAGCCCCCCGCTGATGAGCAAAAACAAGAAGTGTGCGGTGCAGGCTTGGCCGTGCTGGAGAGGAAAGGCTGAGCTTCCATCTTGCTCGCTTTTTTATTATTCCACCGAAAAGCAGTTATTGAGGAAACGCCTGTGAAATGTTTAGGCACATCCAAGCTGCCCGCCCCCTCTCTGGTCTGCAGAGCAGCCGCTGATGTCCCATCGCGTGGTGGCCACAGGGATGGGGACACCACGGTTTCTTTGCTGTGCCGTCCCCCCTCACAGGCAGGACCAAAGGTATGGGGCAGGACCAGCTGAATGGAGATGCTGCCGGAGGAGTGGTTGTCCTCACAGCCAGCATCACCAGAGCCTGCGGCAGAGCCAGTGCCCCTGGTACCATTGCTGGGCAGCTCCCACCGCCCATTTTCCCTCAGCGATATCAAAAACCGTGCAGCAAGCTTTGCTGCTCAGGCTCCTCAGGAAGCACCTCTGGTTTTTCAAGGTTGTGTAGGCTATCCTATGGAGAAGCCTGCTGCCTCTGCAAGCGAGCAAGGTAGCAGCAAGCCTGGGTTTCTACTCAGAAGCTAGATACAGGAAAAGCAAACCACTCTGTGACCCTGCTCTGACAATTGCCTGGCCGAGGGTGAGCCTCTCCAGAAGCAGAGGTGGAGCCCATGCCAACGGCAGCACAGGTTTTGCAGCAGAGCTGCAGTGCGCTCTCCAAAAAAAAAAAAAAAAGAAACACTAAATCGATGCATAATTTCTTTGCACACTTCCCTGTCCTAGGAGAGCAACCTCTAGCTTTGCTGGATGCTCGGAGATGCCTGGGGAGTCCCCACGCAGTGGTGTTTCCAGCTGGGCGCTCCTGCTCTCCCTGCCCGCCGCCGTCCCCGCTGCTCTGCAGGCACAGGAGGCACAGAGCATCGCTTAGTGCCAAGATGTGGCTAAGCCAGGCTGAAGAAAACCCCAGCACGCTGCTTTCCCTGGAGCTGAGATTCTAATGAGCTGAACAAATGTTGTGTCACGAACAGTTTGTCAGCTAATCTTATTTCTTTCCCTGTTCCCAAATTGCCCACAAACAGCTCATAACGTGTTCAAGTTTGCCTGCTGCTCAAAAGTCATCGGAAAACATTTTTCCTGGATTTTCCTCATGGTTTGCTATTCGAGCCCAGTTGTGGTTGGAGACGTACAATATCTGGGCCCTGAAAGAATGAGTGCAATGCTAAGGTATGTTTCTGACGAAAATATCTACCTGACCAAATTTAAAATTCAAAGTGAACAAGTGATCATTTTGTGCGTAGTCTGGCTCAGAACTGTAAGTCAAAAAAAAATTGTGGTTCTGCTTCCACTTCTCTCCCCTAGACTTCTGATATGACCACTCTTCCCTGGTTCTTCATCCATGGAAATGAGGATCATGCTCTTTCCAGAGTAGTTTAAGCAGTTTCTGAAGATGATTGTATTTGATTACTCCGTGTGTATCAGTTTAGCCCAGTGCATGCCAAACTGAACTGCAAAGCTCTTTTATCAGCCTGCTTTTCTGTGGAGACAGAGCTTATGTGATAGCTCCCACTCTCCCCGTGCTTCTGCTGACTTTTCTGGTTTGTGGGTCAACTTCAACTAAATTTGATAGAGCAGAAGTGGTTTTAAGTTCCTACAACTTTCACGAAACACGGCAGTAGCAGAGGGCTCTTGGTGCTCCTGGCTGAAGGGCACACCAGCATCCACCTAAGAGAGATTTTAGAGATTCCTCAAGAAGAACAAAACCTTTGATCAGATGAAAGCCTTATCAGATGTTAGAGAATGCAGCCACAAGACCCATGTTTGTAGAAAACCAGCCTTCACCAGTTCGGCCAAGGACAGCACGTCTTGGCTTTTTAAATGCACCAAACTAGACTTTCCTTGAAATCAGAAAGCAGGCTTCTTCCATCTGAAATTTTACCATAAACCCCTCATTTCCATGGAGAAGATTTTCAGTGGTTCTGCACACTTTTAATCAAACAACCCCAAATTGCTTTTTGAAACTTCCCAGTGATGCACTGCTTTACTTGGAAAGAACACAACAAATTCTCATGAGAAGTTTCCCACCACTCTTCCACAGCCCTGGTAACATGAGAGCTTTTTACCACGTTACATCGGTTGTGGGGAACATTAACAACACGATGGGAGCATTTGGGTTTCATAGAGTTAATATACACGGCATAGTTACTCACAGTGTTTGAGGCAGCCCTCAGTCCATCCCTATCCTAAGTACTTCCCCAGCAATTCATTAATGACGTGATAAGAACATTTATGATGTCACTGATCACACATTAGCATCTGCTGTGGCTCAAGACAGGGCTCAATATGCTCCAGTTCCAGCTGCCATCCAAGTAACAACACTAAAAAGGGCCGTGTTAGCAGCCTAAAGCCAAACAGGGCTCAGGCACAGTGACACAGAAGGCCAGCACGAACTCCCACAAAGAAAGCAGCTACTGGCATTGCAAGGGCTTTCTGGTTTGGTGGAGGACACAGCCCCTGCTGCACTGACGGCCCCTGCAGAATGCAAGCCAGCATGATTAGTGTTTTTTATTTATTGTAAGGCACACTTAAAGGTAATGCTGCAGTAAGGTAAAAGAAAAAAAAAACTTCAGGTATAATCTGTAGTACTTGAACCAGCCTTTTAACCTAATATCCCCACCACTTTTTACCTACCACGGTATAGCTTGCATCAGAATCCTGACACAAGCTGCCTACCAAGTTTCACATTTATCAGTACCTGCTAAACATGAAAATGTAAGAGGCTAAGAAACTACTCGAGAAATACTTCTCTTCCTCCTACATTTCTTCTCTCTCTCATACCCCAACCCACCTTCTAGCTTTGCACCGATCCCTTTCTGACCTGTATCAGCTGGAAAGGGCCGAGTCTGCAGACAGGACGATCAAAGGGGGCCGGTACCAGGTGTGAGGCACAGAAGCACGCTTGCTTTCGGCCACCTGTATCCACCTAATTCTAACCAGAGCAGGAAGCTACCGGTGAAGAAAAGGTCGATGATTTAATAAGCAGGTAGGATGATCGTATGAACAACGGGGGACTTAGTTCAAACGCTGAGCTTCTTAAAAAATGAACAAATGCCAGTGGATTATTCTTGGAGCACAAACTGTGGGAGTGACCAACATCGCATTATTCTGGCTGAGGCTGGCTAGCAAAGGCAGCGCTCAGCACCTGGGGCTCAGATGTCAGCAGCTGGGGCTGCTGTCTCTGTCACCCACTGATCCCCCGAAATCATGTCAGCTACAACTGCTTGCAGTGTGCCCTCTTCATGCCGGAGAACGAAGCTCCAAGTGGAAATAGTCGTAAATCCCAGAGGTTTGCAGAGGAGAAGCAGCTTTGCTGATATAAGGGCTAAATGAGGCGCACTGCTTCTGCCACGTAATGAAACACTTCTTCCCGTTCTTGCTCTGTTCCTGACTTTCTCGCCCTCCTTTCTGTGCTGGCTTCTGTTAAGAAGTGTTTGGTAGTCGTGTGTTGGTTTTTTTTTTTTTTTTTCCGTCCACACTCCTTGGCAATGAAATATGTGATCCTAATTTTTTTCTCCTTCACTGTATGATAACTGGAGGCATTTTAGTCTCCAGGTGCCAAAAAGAAAGCTAGTAGCAGAGTTAGCAATGTAAGTCATACGCTTGAAATGTTTGGGTTAATTTGTGCGTGGCGAATGTTGCAAACAGCAGCATTTTATAGAAACCTCAATGACAAGGTAGTTTGTTTTCTCACCAAGGGAAACTTTGCTACAGCTAATTATCTCCTAAAATAGGACAGCTAATGTTTTTATATAGGTTATTTTCCTAAATCTGATTTCAATCCCTCTTTGAACAGCAGTTTCAAACACGGGATGTCTTAATGCTGCCTGCATTTCCCGCAGGAAAAAAAAAAAATCCAGCAAGGCCTTGCACCGAGAGGGGCTGAGTCCTGAATGCACGAAGGACTCCAAGCAGAAAAGAACTTAGGGAAGAGTGAAAAGATTTTCATTGAAAAAGAACTGGAATCTGACAACAATTTCCTGTTTAATCGTGTTTTGTATGCTGTTTTACTAATACCCCTGCGTGAGCAAGCTGAACCTTCAGAGCAGGCTGCAGTTTTAGGCAGGAATGCTCAGTTACTGATTTAACCCCTGTACTGGGAAAAAGCCTACCCGGCTGTCCCTCGCGCTGCCTCGGCCAGCTCTGTGCGCTGCCCCATCAGAAGCTGCGTGACCGCAGCAGGGGGTTGCTCCTGGGGGCACGGGGGGATATGAGGCACTGTTCACGAACAGAGGCTGAGAAGGATTTGCTGAAGAAATTAGCACAGAATAAATGAGCGACTGTCTGGTGGGGAGAGGATAGCTCATAAACTGAGGATGAAAATGGTGTTGAAAAAGTGTTTATTGGGCTTCTTTACTTTCCCCAGCAAAACGTGAACCTAAATCACCCTTTCTCATATGGAAGTCTATCTAACGACACAACTTCACCCCCAGGGGAGCCATAAATCCTCCTTTGTGTTGGTACGTGTCCAGTTATAGCAGGACACTCTCCCAAATGGGAAGGGACCTATGTAGGTGTAAAAGTGTTCACGCTGGCAAAGCTTATTCCCATGCAATCCAGGAAACAAGCTCTTCAGGGCTACTGGAGCGTTTCTGCTGCGTAGTGTAAAATGGATGCACTTGAAAATATCAGTACAAAATAGTACCGCTCTTCAAAAGTGGTACTTGAAACTGTTTGGACTGCATAGGAAACTGTAAAAAAATGATTATTTTTCAGGTGTTGCAATCCCTAGGAGGAGAAAAACAAAACAAAACAAAACACAACAATAAAAATTTCTGACTGTTAAAATAAAACTTCAGTGGTTTATTTCAGCACTTTTGAGCTTAAGAGGTTTACCCTGTCACTTTTTCCTTTCACCCAGGCAAGCCATTCCTTGCTTTCCACAACCGCACAACACACTGCAGTCGAAACAGCCCATTTAATTTAGAAGAGCAAATAATTTTCTCCAGTGCAGCCAGGTAGAGCCAGAATAAGCTCACATTCGTACGCGAGCCCCGAGTCTTGGTTTCAATTTGCAGATGCTTAACACAAGAAACGGAGCTCTGCAGAAAGAAAATCACACGGCGTGTCTCTCCCGAGCTTCAGCTCAGATGAAACGGTGGTGACAAAACGGGGAGCGGGTGGCTGTAGGAGCACGCACGGCGCCCGTGGTCTGGAGGACGTGGGTCTGGCTCCTCGCAGGGCTACCGGCTTGTCGGGGGACCCAACATGCCGTGACCCCCGCAGCAGCGATGTGGTGGACAAAGTGGCACTGAATTCCCTTGCAAAGCGTGTGGAGAACGTGTAATACAGAGGAGCCATTAAACGACCCTGTATTGCAGCAACTGGTTCACTGACCCCCATGCAAACGGCGTTAACAAAGTCTTAACTTGAATGTATCTTCCGGCTATGAATTCTGTTACACCCAGCCTATGCAAAACCCCGAGCTCATTTACATACAGGTCCTGAAAAACAGAAGTGTTTTACAGAAGTCTGATATTATCTAGTAACTGTATTGTAAAATAAATTGCACTTCCTACGAACTGGGTGTAGCACGCACACTTGTACCAGTACCCCGCTCAGGATGATGTGCACCACAGACACGTTCAGCAGCCCCAGCGGTGGCCTTGCTGTGAGGAGACTGACCGCGCAGGTGAGACGTCCTCCTCATCGCCTCCTACGTGGAAAGTGCTTGCAGGGTTGCTTTCCCAAGCTGTGGTTGCACTCATGCAAGTCCTGTCCCTCTCTGTCCTTCTGCGAGAGACCAGGAGATGGCACATGCTAAAGAGTGCTCCTTTCAGAGGCTCTCCTTACTGCGTGGTGAGGGAATGCACCTCGCCCATCTACTCTCACACCCTTGATGTACCACCTATGTGCAAACCGACAGCCACCAGCCAGAAAAAAACTCCCAGCCGACACAGAGATCCTTCCACAACCATGCGTAATAGGCCATAAATAATTGCTCCACACCAATATTTCCAAGGTAAGAGAGACAAAAGCTCTCATTCTCGAGTTACAGTCCTGCTAACTGGAGTCGCATGAATTACACTTGCACCTTAAAGCTGCATTTCATTCAGCCCCTATACCAACACTGGCATTCAGAGTTCACCTCCTGACTTGTTCACAACTTCATCTTCGTATTTGTCTCACCGCTGTCTTTGCTCTTGAAGGACAGACTCAGCCCCACTGCAGTCGGTGGCTGTTTTGTCACTGCCTGGCTGGAGGCAGGATGTCATCCCAAGCACCGGCTCTGGGGCACGCTTTCTGCTCCTGGCCGTGCCTCCGGAGAAAAGGAGAAGCGCGGCTGCAGGCACGTGGGAGTAAAGCAGGGCTGGCTTGAACCTACCCCGCGTGTATAATAACAGTAGTGAAAACCGGAGGTACGTCTGCCGCCCCCGCTCACCGGCACCGTGCACACCGACATCTCCGAGGGCTTGGCTGGCGGTGGCTTGCACCCGCGCGATTGCATCTGTCTGCGTTACCCGCGCAAGACAGATGAAAGCTTTCATCTCGCCGTGCCAGCTTGCCTTCCACTACCCTTGATACCGCAACACGTATAAATAGAGACCCGGGCGCTGACAGGCAGGGAAGCTCGTCTGCCCACTGCGAAGGCTGAGATGCCCTGCTCCAGCTGCTCGGCATGCTCGCAGCGCGTGCATTTGCCAAAAGTGGGGACTGTGCAGGATGCTTTAGCAATGCTGACTGAGCTCGGCATCCCTCAGTGCTTGTTCAAGGTTTCTGGGAATGCCCCAGGACCTGCGAGGCATGTGTCTGGCTGGCACGGTGTAGCTGGATGCCATAAAGCCAGCTCGAAAAGGCACTTAGGAGAGCTGTAGGCAGGGCTGGGGATGTGCAAGACGTTTATCACAAAGGAAACAGATGTTCGGCTGTGCTCCGCACTCCTTCGACCCCAACATTCAAGTATTTGCAAATGGTCATTTTCTCTTCTAAAGACCGAAAAAGGCACTTGAAGGGCTGGGTCAGTGCCTTCTGAGGCTGCTGGTTTGACAACGATTGCAAGACTTGCCCTCAGAACAGCTGAGTGAAACTCTTATAGCAAATCACATTCAACCCGATGGGTTGCAAGTCCCCTCATGCTGCATTCATGGAAAGATTTGTATGACAGGTCAGCCTTTCAACTCACAGCCAAGACCTAAGGGCAGCTCCCAAGCACATCTCAAAATCATGGCTTCAGTGTGAAACCAGACAACAGAAAGTACGGTGCAAGAACAAATACTCAGAAGGCAAAAGAAAAAGCCCCAAGCCCCTAACTCGGGCTGCTTTTGGGTTCACTGGAATCAGAAACTCAAAACAAAAAGCGCGGGCTGAAAAACCCAGACAGATCAAAAGCGGAGAAAATGTTCTCACAGATCTTTGTGAAGTGAAACTACCCAATTTCACAGAGTTTCACTTGCAAGCAGAAGTGGTGAGCCCTGCGGACAGTATTAAGGATGAATTGGAAACTCTACCAGGTAGCAACCACCATCACTCTCTGCTGCTCTGCTTTCACAGCCAGCTCTTCTATGCCATTTCTGTTTTTCCTTTTTCAATAGTCTGGACACATCTTTACAGAGAATTCAATGTTTTGGTCTAAAACTTATCTTGGTCATTATTCCATGACTTACTTTCCTGGGACCTAAGTGGAAGAAAAGGCACTTCTTTTGAAAATTGGTTACATTGTCAAACTGTATTTTTAATTTCTAGCCTTCTTTCCACTGGCAGCAAGAATGATGTGTCTCTCATGCAGCGTTACTGTGGCTATGCTGGTGCTTTCACGGACTCCACCAAGTTACTGCAGACCTTTGTAGGTGCTCCACTGCTCCAAACTCCTGCACTGTGATCAGCCAGCACAGTTCATCCATACACTTCAGAGAGGAGACATCCGTACTATTCACCTCCTATTTGGGAAGCTGACTCGAGTTTATACAAGTATGATCCATTCTTGTAAGATGACAGAAGAGGTAATGAAGGTAGTGTAATGTTTTCTTGTCCCTCTCTCAGACCAGTGACTCACCTAACCCGTGGCCAGTACCAGATGTCTCGGAGGCAGCCACAATTCATTTTGCAGATGACAGACCTGCTTACATGGGAAGCTTTCTTTCCAAGCTTTAGCAGAGACTGGTTTGTGCTCTGAAATACGGCAGTGAGAGACAGAGGGAGAATTTAAACCTTCCAAAGCTTCTTTCTTCCTTACCTGGCTGGTACATATCAAGAAACTGCTGCTAAACTCTTGGTTTCAATGGTGTTTTACAGCAACAAGTTCTAGGTTGTAATCACCCACTGTTCAAAAAATTTCTACCATATCCTGCCTTATTGACCGAGCACAGAGAAAGGAGTAGGAGAGGGTGAGCTGATTGTCAGAGTTGTTTTAGGAAAAAAAAAAAACAAAAACACAAACAGATAGAAAACAAGTAAATAAATAAAAAATGGAAAAAAAAATGAGTAAAGACATATTTGCACACTGAAATCTGCACAAGCACAGAAAATCTGTCAGCATCATCCCCTGCGGGGGCCAGGGGACTTTCCTGAGCTCTCCCATCGCATGGTGCCATACCTTTCCCCCCTGTTGGCACCAGCAGCCCAAGCCCCTGACAGGGGTCTTTACGGCTGCGTGGGGCAGTCTTCCTCCTCCACCGCTGCAGCCTTCAACATGCAAACCCTTACCCCATGTGTGTAGGAGGAAGAGAGGTTTCCCCTTCTTCTCACAGAGCAACCTCAAATTATCCCTTATGGAGGCACCACAGCCGGCAGCTTCTGCAGAGCACCGGCCCACCCTGTCCTTTTCCTGCAAGTGGCATTTCGCCTCAGCTCCTGAACTCGCTCTGCATCTCACCTCCAGGCTCCCCAGCCACGCCAGAGGACCTGGCCCCAGCACCCCTGCCCAGACCTCCAGGCAGCCCCTTTGGAGATGTGACCGCTGGGACCAGCGGGTCCCTGCTGCGTGCGGCGGGGTCACACGGTAGGGTGCGTTCCTCCTGGTGGTGGAAAAAAACTTGTATTTTAGCAGGGAAATGCCTTCACTGTTTCCTTAGGATCGCTCCTGCTTACCTTTTAAAAGCAAGTATGCCTATTCCTAAATCCAAGAAGAGCAAATTATTTGCCATTCTTTGTTTATCTGTGGTCTCTCCCCTCTAGAATAACAGAATGATGCAAATACTCATTCTGCATTTAGAAGTGAAATTCTTCAGGAATTCCTAACTCTTCAGGAGTTCATAAATTACTTCCATCAACTTGCCAATATCACTGGCCTTCACATGCATTTAAAGATAAGCAGGCTGTTCTTTGTGGGTCATGCCTTAGCAGTCAAATTAAACTATGATTATCTTCCAGGCATGAAAAAAATGCAGTTTATTTTCTATTCACATTGCATGCACTGCCAGGGTTGGGAAGAGACTTTTATTTCCCATCAGAGAGCTATCTCTGGAGCTTGAGTCTTGGGCTTAAAACGGTGCGAGGCAGAGCTGCCATCCAATGCTCTCTTGTTAATGGCCCCATGATAAAGGGCAAGTCAGTCCTGGGTATCTGCAAACCAACCCTGTCCCTAAGGCTCACTGAGACTGTCATCACAGTACATCACTACACTGAGTGTAACTGGTTAAACACTCAGTTTAGTATTTTGGCCTAGGATAAAGTCTCTTGATCTTACCAAAGCAATATATTCATCTCTGTCAGATACTTCACCCCACCCCTTGCTTCACAGGAATTCCTGTGTTCACGTCTCTCAACGTTTCTCAAGGCTTTTAAGTGAATAAAGTCTCAAACAGAGAGAAGGCTGTGTAAATCAGACATTGTGCAAGGTTTTTCTTCCAGTAAGCCAAGGTTTTTATGAGCTTTAGTTCAATTTCCTATTCGCAAGATGCAGTTAGTATTTTATAATACTGACACAAATTAACTCTTTGTAAGAGTTCAGGCAGCCTGCAAAAGTGCTGGAAAAGCTTCCTCGCCATGCAGTGACAACACAGCCCACGCCATTGTGAAAAGAGTGTTTTCTTTTACCGGGTGAGGGAGTGAAAAGACTTTCCAAATACATGGCAGTGCTGGGTACCGTGCATCTCCCAGAGAAACGCAGTTTTTGCAGAGCTGCTCCCAGCGCATGATTCTACCAACGTCACACACCACGACCTGAAGGGAGAAGCTGTGCTGGAGGTAGGTGCCTTTCTGCAGTGCTTGATGCCCCACCAGGACCACACAAGGGCTGGTCCTGGAAACACTCAGCACAGAGGCAACGCTTGCCTTGCTTTCAGCATGGGGCTGCGCACCCTGCTGAACGAACGTGGGGCCACGGGCAGCTCTGGAGAGGAGCGAAGCCACCACTGGCTCCTCGGGAGGTCTCTACGCTGAGAGCGTGAACCTGCAGAGCCAGACATGTATCAGGGAGCCTCTGCAGAGCTCGTCGCCCTCTCTTACATACAGCACTAGGCACTTCAGGAGCCGACCTGCATAAATCCCACCGTGAGACCAGTCAGAGCCACCAACTTGCAATGAGAAACGGTACGCTTGGATATAGGTGTCCACGGGACAGGCGCGGAAGCCCTTCATGAGCAGGAGGAGCTTCTTGCGATGTTTTTATTTAGCATTTGCAAAGGAAGAGATACACAATGGCTGGGCACTACCGGCATGATATAACGAAGAAAAAAGTATGCGCAGTGTGTTTTTCCATGTTGTAAAAGTGATCTGCTGCAGTTTATTTCCATTTGATAAGAAACCAACAAAATGTTGCACCACAAGGCTTTATTGCCTTGGTTAATTAACAAAAAATACAACAAAGGCAAAACCGGGAGCAACCTTCTTTGCATATTGAAATAATTAGACCTTACAGCAAAAGGGAAAATGAGGAAAAAGCGCCTTCCTGGAAAATATTATGCTTCATGCTATTTAGGGCCCCATAAAAACCCTATGTTTTTATAAAAAGACTAATTATGCTGTCTTCCTTTACGGGCAAAATTGTTAGGAAACCTTACAGGACAGCCTAACGCCCCTTAAGAAAAACAAAGATGTTATGGGGTGGGATGATAACATGTAATTTTCTAGGTCCCTTTTAAAAATTACGTATGCACTCTTTAACTCAAGACCCTCCAATGGGTCTCATTTTGGTCCTCCTGCCCAAAAGATACCGTTGCTGTGACCCAGCCCGTACACATGAACCTGCATCCAACACTCAGTAGAGCCAGCAAATCCGTCCTTGTCCCACAAACCTTGCTAGAATAAGAGTTGAAACAGCAGAAACAGCAGCCTTTCTGATAGGATCCCGGATTTGAGAAAGGGATGCACTGCAGCTAAACACTTACAAAGCCTGTTATTTCATACTCTTAACACGCAGCCCAGGCCATAAGCTGAGAGAGGCCATTAGGAAAATGAGGCCGTCATTAAAAGCAGAGCCGGTAAACATTTGAACGTGCTCAGCACGCGGAGCACACCACTGGAGGTTTCAGTATAATCCTCATTTCTTTACCTAGTGGCAGAAGCGAGGACCTGGTGTGGTGTGATAGAAAAAGGGCCATATCCTTTGTGGTGTACCACATTCAATTAATATGTCAGGCCTTCTACGTCTGTCACTGCTCACAGGGGCTGGAACAATTGTTCTGCTTCCCCACTCCCCTCTTTTTCCCAATTTTCACATAGTATCATGCTAAAAAAGAGTTATGGATTTCCTTCTCAGAGAACTGCATGGACTGATAAAGTGAAATCCATGGCTGAAAACAACTTGTTATTTTTCCCTTTACCTCATAATTTCAGTTAAGAGAGAAAGTGCAATAAATTTTGGCGGGAAAAAAAGAAGAGACGGTTTTGGACATTTCTAATGGCCAGTCTATGTAAACACTGTTGAGAAATATGGGTGAGAACAATCCACCCTGGGGATGATTATTTTTCTTGCGCCCAGGGTTTTGAAATTGTTCGAAGTTCATTTGAGCAAAGACAGGAACAAAAAAGGAACAGCTGGAAAACGTCGTAGGCTTTCACATTTACATGCAATATACTTTTGCAACGAGGTAGCGTTTGCTTTATAACCCAACCGAAGTGCTGTTGCCCAAGCTCTTCTAGCACTACACAGCTGCAGTTTCGTCTTGCTTGTGCTGGATGTGTACCAGGATACGGACCTGGACTGCCAACACTGGATACCTTAAGGTATCCAACGCAGTGGGGACCTAGTCCATGAAGGAGTACAAATTACTGGTACTATAACATTAACAATAATAATGCAAACAGTATTAAGGAGGATAATAACACCCATAGAGAAGCGCTGAGCTAAACCACTCGCCGGATTAACCAGCCTTAATGAACCTCCACCTTGCCTGGACAAGAGAGAATCGGCCCTTGGTCCACAAGGAGCCGCTCCCCAGCCCTTTGGGCTCCTGCCTGCAGTATGGCTCCCACTGTCCCCAGCCCGTCCTGCGGGCTGGCTGTGCCCTGGCATGCTGCAAGCACTGCCCCGGGAGGCTCACTGTTTGTTATTTTATCAGAAGGACAGAATTTCCTCAGTAAGTCTTCCTGTGCTACAGATTAAACAGCAAACAGTTGGGTGAGTTGAAAAAAAAAAAAAAGAGAGAGAAAAAAAAAGAAAAGCTGACGAAACGCAGGAAGATCCTTCTTGTTATTCTAGCAGTATTGCTTCCTTTGCTTGGTAGCGGTGCTGGGGAAACGTTAGCACTGCGAGTGCCGGGGAGCAGTCAGCCGCCTCTTGCAGACCTCCAGCATCTCCCCCGCGCAGGCTGGGAGATGCCGCGAGCCCGCCCAACCCGCGCAGCTCGCTGCCTTTCAGCTCTCCGCTGGCCTCAGGAAAGGCAGATGTGGAAAAACTTTCCACGCGGGAGGGTGGGGGGGACAAAAAGAAGAATAGAAAGCCGTGAGGGATGGCGGGTGCTTCGGCACCCTGCCCTCAGCCCGCGCCGGTCGGCAGGAGCGGCATGGGGCTTGCAGAGCGGCTGCCGGCTGTGACACAGCAGCTGGGACGAGCCTTCCGCATTCCTGGCTCGCGTATTAATATGAATAACGCATGACTCACACTGACACCACCAGCGAGGCCGGGAAACTGTAGTCTGCAGCTATAAAGAGCTATACTGCGCTGCTGTCTTGCAGCACACCGGCCAAGTCTGATGAGCGATCTGTGCCTGGCTTTGCGCGCTGTCATCCGGCCGGGCACGGCGCTGCAGAAGGGGCTCGGATGCTCGGAGGGTGTGCGTGGAAGGGGAAAAGTTCAGCTGTATCATGAGCTATTTGGGAAGGTAGTTACGAGGAAGCGGACAAGTTTCTCGTGCCAGTCCCTGGCTTACTTGTATGAATAACCCATGACTAAAGCATCAGCTCCACAGGGGGTTGTGAGAATATCTGAGCGAGCCTCTGAGCACACTTGGTCACTGTGAAACAGGACAGATTGCCGGGTGCTGCAGTCCAATCCCCCTCCTCAGCCCTTACTTCATTTCTATAGGGGTGGCTGCTGTCAATAATTCGCAGTCATCCGAGACCCTCATGGCATCAAGAGAAACGCTGAGTTTACCCACGCCGCTTCTTCTCCCAAGCCATGTGAGTTGCAGCTAACTTTAAGCAGGCTTCTGAGCTTCCCTGACTTCTCCCCGCTGAGCGTGCCTTCACCCAGGCTGACAGCGCAGCGTAAGTGAGACAGCATCACGCTCTGCTGGCTGCAGGCACGAGCCTGCTGCTTGCTCTCTGGGGTGCAGCCTGTAATGGGTGTCGTATGTGGCTGGCTGTCATTTCTCATGGCAGTGGCTCAAAAAGTCATAATTCTGCCAGAAAGAATCAAAAGGGGCTTGTGCTACTGCTATTGTATCTGCAGTAATTCATGTGAGCTATTCTAACACACTTTGATTTATGAAGAGAAAATTCGCAAGCATGCAATGCCCGTTTGAACAGCTTAAATGAGCCCCTGTTATAATCTCTTTAACGGACTGATAAGTAATGAGGTGGTATTCCTAGAAGCTCAGATGTTAGCTTGAACAAGAACGCCTCAAAGAAAACTGAAGTGGGAAAAAGTGTGTACTACAAGAATGTCCCCAAATACTCTCCAAACATGCATTTTCTTAAGTATGGGATAGTGAAAAGTATATTTAGAAAGTCTGAATGGCACTTACCTCTCAAGAAGTGCTGGTAAGAAGGAAGTGACTCAAATATGCTGTTTGAAGCCATTGTTTCCTCTTTAAAACTCACTCTCTCTTTACAGTGAAGGAATATATGATTTCTTCTACCTTGGGAAGCGAAAATTGAAGAACGGTCATTGTTACCACCCTCCGCCCAGCCATCACTCTCCGCTTTATCCTGGTGCCTCTGGAGCAACCCGAAGCGGATTATAAGGTTCTTTTGCTAAAAGAACTCCGAAATTGTTTCTTAAAAAGAAAAAAAAAAATAGCGGATCGGTTGTGGTTGATGATGCTTACCACTCTACGAAACTCTGTGGTTTGCAGTCAAAACGATTCGCCCTGCCTGCTGACCAATATCCCGGACCCGCTCTTGTGTGACTGCCTCTGTACCCAACTTGTGGTTCTGTGGTTGTTTATGAGGCCCAAAGAAGTGTTTCACACAACCAAAATTACAAATTTAACTGTTCCCCTTTCCATAACCTGCCTCCATTGGTCCCTTCGTGTCACGTGACCTGAGTGATGTCGACTTTCTTTCTTTTTTTTTTTTAACTTTCTGAAGTCATGCCCTACCCACTCCACCTGCCCTCCCCGGGGCTGCGCGAGGCAGCCATGGAGGTTGCTGAGGGAGGGAGAAGAGAAATGACTCACCGGCCCTTGTGCTGCAGGCGGGCTTGCTGAGCTAGTGCAACGCTGCTTGTTTTGTTGTTTGTGGTTTTTGGAACTACTGATTATTTTGATAGGGATTTCATTGCTGCTTATTCAATAGTAATTCAAACCCGGGTATTAGTCGGCTGCTAGGGCAGGATGTGTAAGTCATCCTGTACAACATGAGGAATCAGCTGTAGGGAAGACCACTGGCTGGGGAAAGTACACTGCAGAGAGAGAAANAAGAAAGAAAGAAAGAAAGAAAGAAAGAAAGAAAAGAAAAAGAAAGAAAGAAAAAGAAAGAAAGAAAGAAAGAAAGAAAGAAAGAAAGAAAAGAAAAAGAAAGAAAAAGAAAGAAAGAAAGAAAGAAAGAAAGAAAAGAAAAAGAAAGAAAGAAAAAGAAAGAAAGAAAGAAAGAAAGAAAAGAAAAGAAAAAGAAAAGAAAGAAAAAGAAAAGTAAAGAAAGAAACAGAAGGAGAAAGAAAGAAAGAAAGAAAGAAAGAAAGAAAAAAAGAAAGAAAGAAAGAAAGAAAAGAAAGGAAGAAGAAAGAAAAAGAAAAAAGAGGAAAGAGAGAGAAAAAGAAGAGGAGGAAAGAAAAAGAAGGAAAAAGGAATGAAAGAAAAACTGAAAGAATAAAATAAAATAAAATAAAATAAAATAAAATAAAATAAAATAAAATAAACATTATTTTGAACCTGTATGATGGCATCTTCTGAGGGAGCACTTGAAGAATACTAGTCTCTGAGCCTACAAGAGACCTTTGTAAATTCTCCCATAGGGTCAAATCCAGTAGTCCCTGTTTAGCACAATGCCCATTCCTATCAGAAGGATCCCTACCCAAGAGAAAAAATGAGTAAAATCCTCAGGATGTAGCTCAGCATCTCTGAGGTGGCAGCACATCTGTCTTGTCCTAAATTTTTCCCTTTCCTTCTCTTTCCCCAACAGAATTAAAAAAAAAAAAAAAAAAGGAAAAGGTCCTAAACTTAATAGCCAATGGGCAGCTATGGCTCTGGCTGCAACAGCACAAAGGCGTGGGGGGAAAGTCACTGACTACAGCACAGAGAAGTGACTGCTGTGCCACCTTCTGCAACCCATCGGCACCTGGGTGCAAAGCCCAGGCCACCCGGCTTCAGCAGCCTGAGACTCTCAACCTTTGCCAGGAAACCTGTGCCGATAAAAGGTCTGCACCCAAAGCGGGGCTGACGCAGAATGAGGCTTTCCCCGCCTGCTCCGAGTGACCACCATGGTGAAAAAAGCGAGAAGCCTTTGCAATAGTAGCAAAAAGGCTGGTAGGTGGAGCACAAACACGTAATAACGCACAGTGCCTCCCGCGAGGAGCAAAGCCCCTGGCACGCCAGTACCGTCCATGCGGATTGCTCCCAGGATGCTGGCTGCCGTGGGGCTCTGTGGGCACACCCGCAGCCAGCAGCAGGAATCCCTTGACAAAATTAGGCGCTTCATGCACTTTTTTTCTGCTTATTACAACTTTGGAAGTCGAATTCCTGACACTGCTTTACTGCCTGCATTTTTAGTGCAACTGCAGCCTACGCCCTGGCTTCCTTTAGAGTTGGGGGGGGAGCTGTGGGTGCGTGTGAGGTAGGTTTTCCTCAGAAAAAAATCTATTTGCTGAAACAGAGTCTCTCACCGTGCAGAAGGAGCAGTTCTGGGCAGCAAGGACAGGAAGGCTGGGGCACCTTGCTGCCACACAGCGAGCCCAGCTCAAACCCCTCCTGTGCTCAAACCAAGACAGTGACCCAAGCACGTTTCTATTTTTGCTGACTGTGACCAATTTTTTGGCCAGTCTGGGATAAACCTCACTCCGCTATGATGTAAATACCTCAGCGAGCAATGGCTGAAGGCAAAACCTTGTGCTGGCTGTGCTGGGCGCTCACCTGGGAGGGGGAGATGTGGGCCCAAGCCCCCCAGTGCCCACAGGGAGCTCAGGGGGCTGTGCTGCCATACCAGGCCAGGCCGGGCCTCGCCAGCAGAGGGAGCCCGGAGGGGAGGAGGAGAGGATTTAAAATGCATTTTATTTCTCCTCTTCTAGTACCAGAGGGGCAGGATGGCTGCCAGGGCTGGGGTGGACACCCAGGCAGGCAGAGCATGTGCCGCAGCCATCCGCATTGCTGCGGGCAGAGCGTGGCGTGCCAGCACACCGTGAATGTCAGCGATGCTGATGCCTTCACCCCCGTCATCTGCCATGGAGGCCAGGGCATAGCTATGCTATGTGAGAAGCAACAGTTGGGCCGGTTTTGTCATCTCATGGCTCGGGCAGATGATGCAAGGGAAAAGCCTGAGTGTTTCGAAACGTAGCCTGCCACTCCGGTCTCTGCTCTGCCAACAGTCAGCTGCAAATAGTACGCAGGAATATGCTTTATTAAGGTCTAACCACCTTGGATTTTCAAGGAACGGACTGTGCTATGCGGGGTCTGTGCTACACCCAGGAGAGAGGGTGGATGGCACTTCTCCCAGGCCACTGATACACCCTCCAGAGAAGCCGTGAATCCCACCAACGTGAGCAAGGGTTGCTGGCAATGTTGAATGCACTACGGTGCCATTTTCTGCTGGGCGCACATCAGCTGTTCCTACAGCCCTACAATTAATCTCTGTCAAAATTTACCACTAGCGTAGCTGGCATTGCTCAGAGGAAAGGAATAAATTGGATCATTTCACAATCCATGCCCCAAGGAGTGCATCCAAAGGTTGCCATGTGAGCTATGCCATCATTAATGCCAGTCTCAATTTTTTTTTTTAAAGCTGTCCTGTAGTTACTGTAAACAGAGGCTGTTAGAAAACTCATGTCACTGGTACATAGACATCCTTTGCTTTCTAATGAATATGATGCAAGATAATGGTTAACCTTTAGGGAGCATTATCAGTCTTAGATCTAAAAGCTGACACATCGTGAAACAAATTAACAAGCCACCACAGGATGATGGAAAGATCAAATTGTTGTGCCAGTAGTCAAATTTGCCAAATCAAATTTGTTCAATTTGGTGTAGGGGGTTGTAGGAGTTAGAGATTCAGGGATACTAAGAAATCTGTTTTCCACATTGGTGCTGCTGAGCATGGCCCCTTGGCCAGGGTTGTTGGCTGGATGATGACCTCCAGTAGATACGCCCTGACACTGGACATGTATGTATGCTAGAATCTTAATCTCAGTCAACAGATTGGGAGCTTGGAGTCTCATACTCCAAACTCAACTCACTGGAGTCTCATAAGGTTGCTAAAATTTGGAAAATGACAAAAACTCAAAATAATAACCAACTATGAAACAAACAAACAGTTCTGCTGTGTTTTGTTGTTGTTGTTGTTGTTGTTAGTATTATTTTTTTAAGATCAAATACTTAAGGTTTCACTAGTAGGAATGAAAAATCAACTCAGGGAACCTATATTTATCAGTCTCTGCATCTAAACTGCCTTTTTCCCTGTGCAGAACACAGTCCACCAAGGTGTGCCCCAGAGGCCAGCCACCTTGCAGGCTGCAGAATCCCGCAAGCGACTGAATGGCCCAAACCAGAATGATTTAGGGATTATTTTGGCCACTCTCAAAAGGCATTGCAAGGTCAGGCTTACAGTTTGAGGTTTGACTCAACAATGTAGGGAGGCGTGTGGTCTCTCCAACTGCCCTACAAGTGACCGGCTGTAGGAAACAAAGGCATCCTTCCCTCCAGTGAGAGCAGCCTCTCAGTTTTCATCCTCCTTTCAATTTAGAGTCATTTTGATCCCTTGAGATCTTCCAGACAGACACCCTATGTCTGAATGCAGCAGGATGTTTTGGACCCTGGGGCGTAACCTGCGTGTTAGATGCACTCTGTGGCTCTGCTCCCTCACAAGCAAAGCCTGGCCAACCTTGGGCTCGGCAGGTTTGGTTTAAACATGGGCAGGGATGGACAAGTGCTAAATGGACTGAGTTGACCTGGGGCAGGAGAATACCAGGAGAATGCCATTCCTTCAAATGCACTTGTCCCATCAATGGGACAGAGCAAGATTAAAGCAAAGCAAATGCTCACAGCACCCTTGCCTTTGTTCACCAGCAACCAATAAGAGTGCCAAAAATCTCCTTGAGGCCAGAGCAAATTCCATATCTTTCAGAGCCTGATGCTTTACCCAAACCCCCGTGGTACCCTGTAACAAACCCCCAACGTACCTAAAAGAAACACAGCCCAGGTTCTCCCTGTCACAGCTTTGCATGCTAGGTTTTTTGGCACAGATGTTGCAGAGAAGAAATTGAGAGCATGTTTGAAGCTGCCTGTGCACTTTGCTCAATACGTAATTTGTATTTTCCCTCTTTAACACTCTTACTTGCTTCCTACTTTTCTGGAAGCCAAAATGAAGGCTTTGGGCTTCCAACACCTGCATGTGTCTTCCTCTGCCCAGCAGTGCCAGAAAGAGTCCTGAAGTTTTCAGCCCTTCTAAAGCGAAAACACTACCAGCTGCCGACCTAAACCCACTCCATATGTTAAGGTGAATGATAATGAATGGCAGCATTAAAAAACATGAGCCTGAACCACTTGTTGAGTTAGTGCTGAGAGGCTGGGAATGGCATGGATCAGGCAGTCCTGCAAGATCACCACAGGACAGCAGAGCGCGGGTTACAGAGCAGCACTCGCTTGCCATCATCAGGGAGCTCTGCCTTATGGTGGCCTCCCAAAACATCATGAATAAAGTGTAGGTAACTGATATGCGAATAATAATGAAAGCAAATGTGGAGGAGAGAATAGGTGCAATTTCAGAGGAACTGGACCTGTCTGTGAATTGAGATTGTCAGTCAACACAGCAGAAGGGAGCATGGAAACATTTTTAAAAACCCAAGCGTTTCACTCTAACAGTTTCAAAATAAAATGTTTTAGTTTTTCATTTGAAAAGTGACCCAGATTAAATAACTATGCTTAAAAAAAGGACTGACCTAAATGAACTGTTTCCTTCTGGTCTTCCTGTTTTGCAGCTGTACCAAAAATGCTACATCAGTGCTGCTACAGAGTGCTCTGTTACAGCAACTCTGATATGCAGAACCTGACCACTATCACTCCACCACTTCTGGTGCTTTTTCTCCCTGGATACAGGAGTTATTTTATTCTTTTTTTCCAATAATTTATTGTCAGTAACAGAGTTTGGAGGGCATTTCACCAGTCTTGCTGGCGGATTGGAATGAGTTAATGGTTGTGGACAGTAGGGGAAAAGGCAGAAATGTGGGAAATAAATGGATAATAAGAACATTTCAGGAAAGGAGGGGAAAAGAAAAGGCCTCAAATATCCAGATAAGCACCTAAAGTTGTTTGCACATAGAAGCTTGCATAAAACTTTGGAGCATTTTGAACTTGCCTGCAAATATTGCAGGCCAGCCTCAATTCACATCTATGTTGCATGTCCCTAAACTTCGTGTGAGAACTAGTGAGTGCCAGGGGTGTGCTACTCCCTGGTGACAGACACAGCAGTGTCTAATTAGAGGTGATGCACACTGGTAAACAGAAGCAACTCCCCACCCTGTTGACTTTTCCCTTTTTCCCTTCCTCGCCTACTAGGGAACAAATTCCAGCCAGAGTCCCAAACTGTCCTTTATATTGACATGTGCCACCACTGTACATTGTCTCTATCGCTGCATCAGCAAAATCCCATTTGGATGAAAACAGAAGAGAGAACCAACTGGAGCTGGATAAATTATATCCTGACATAAACCAGTGGCAAGAAATTGAACTTGGATTAAATCTGCAAGGGCTGAATTTGAACTTTGTCAGTAAAGTCACAAAGCAAGCACAGTGAAACAGGTAATACATGCTTACATTTCTTCATGTGAGTTGTTTTACTGGAATCAACGGGATTACTCATGAGTCAGGGAGAGCTTTGCAGGGTTCACCGTCTCTTTGGTTTCTTGTTTTTAGGTACTTTAGTAGGACTGTGTAGATACTGTCGTCACCTATTTTCCGCTGTTTACTTTTTCGGATGCACTTGGTGGTGTTTTTCAAAGCAACTCACTGCTTTCCTGTAAATGTAGAAAAGGAGAAATTAAATTGCTATTTAGAAAAATGTAGCTACTTTAGAAAGAGAAGTAATTCAAGTAATTTAGTGAGAAAACTACAAGTTACTTATCTGTTGTGGGTTTAGAGAATAATGCTTAGCACCTGTATTTCGCAGAGGATCCTAGCAAAAATACCTTATTCCTTCTAATTGCTCAGAAAAGACTTCAGCATTTATGGTAGGGCTCACTCACTGTAAGAACATCATCATGTTGCTGATGGTAGATACATTAAACCTGGAGTTGGTAACAGGTTCTCAGGGAAGGCTGCTGTCTTTATGGCTATGCCAACCTCTTCCTGGTGTGGTGCCATATCTGGAGGTGTCTCTGGGTGAGCTAGCTGGTGGCCTGGGACTTGCACCTGGTTACCGCCCTCTGCCACAACAGTCTGCAACTGCCTCTGCACTGAGCTCCTATCTGATCCAGTATGAAAGCCTGATGAATGCCCGCCCGTGCATCCCCTGTAAACACCAAGCAGACTCCTAGAGAAGATTTTCCAAAAGATGTACAAAGGATTTGGGTGCCCAGCTGCTGAAGGAACCTCGCTGAAAAATGCATACCAAATTTCTTTATGTGCTTTTAGTAAAAGTCACTCCTCACAAGCTTTAATTGCCCCCCTCTCTGGTCGTGATTAGTTGACTTAGGGAAGATGCCTAACAAGCAGGATCTGGAAGGACGTTTGGGGTGTAAGAGACAGCATAGAGAAAAGATTACTGAGATGTAAAAGGGTGAACAAAAGACTGGGGAGCATCTCTTTGTAATAGCAATTGCACAGCATGAGAATAGTCAGGAGAAGAAGGAAAGAAGGGGGAAAGAAGTGAGAAGTGTCGTGGAGCTGAGGACACAAACATTGCACTTGGCACAGAAAATGGAAGTTGGAGATAAATTCAGAGAGGGAAGACTGATCGGGGAAATGGATGAGACTTACAGGGATTGCAATGAGAGCGGGCTGACTGTTAGAGAAAACAGAGGCGGACATTCATGAAGAAGGTACAAGATATGATTTAGTAGCTTAGTGGGTAGTATTGGTGATAGGATGACGGTTGGACTAGATGATCTTGTAGGTCCTTTCCAACCTTGTGTTTCTATGATTCTGTGATTCTATGAAATAAAGCAGAGAAGTGCTGTTGTTCATCCAGCCTTAAATGAAGGAGAATGGAAGTCACAATTTGCCCTGAACCAGTGCAAGAAAGTTATTGTCATAGACTTTCTGAAGGAAAGGTTTAATACTGCATCCTGGGAAACAGCTTAACAAAAGAAGGAAGGGTCAAAGGGGTTATTTACCTCATTTTTCCATGCTGGATTTGCTTGCCTTTTCTTCCATATGCACTTCTCATGGCAACATCTGGGGTTTTTCCCTTTCCTCAACGTGAAATCCTTGGATGTGTTAATTGCTGGCTTGGAGATATGCTAAGTTGAAGTGGAAGGCAGCTGAGGTTTGGGCACATCCTGCAAAACAACATTTGAGTTTCTTGCATTGCCAGCCACAGCACGCCTCTGCCATTACATCTGCTGTGACCATCCTGGTGGGCCCTGTCAGAGCAAAAAAACATCCCAAGCCCCCAGACTGTACCCTCGTTTGATTACAATGAAATCTGTTGTTGCAGTAAAAGTATCTGTATCTGTAGGCCTTTGCCTACAGGCCAGCAAAGAGCCAGGCACCTACCCACGCGTGGCCATTCAGTGACAGGCACAACTGGGGCTGATCCAGTCCCCCCTGAAAGTGACTGGGGACTCTCCCAAGCAGCCAACGGTGGCTGCATCAGGTCTGTTTGTGTGTTGAGCAAAGTCTCTTCAGCAGGCAAAGAAGGCATTTGCTTTCCCAGAGACTGCTGTCTTCCTGGCCACAAAACATCCACACCGTTACTTGTATAACAGATTAAAATGCTGAAAGCAGGATGGGGTATAGTCAGGGTGCTCCGTAAAGAGCAGTTTCAGTCTTGCTTTATGTGTCGATCATCCTATATTGGGCCACTCTTTCACCCAGTATCAGCGTATCTGATAATGCAGATGCGGTGCTGGTGCTGTAATCAACATATCATTTCTGTTACAAATATGTGCTCAGTTTATGCATGTTTGTCAGTGGGATGAGGTACGCTGTAGAAAGCTAATGACAGTTAACTGTAATGTGAATTTCCTTTTAGGCTCGCTCCTAAAGGAAAGAAGTACTGGTGAGTCACAGGATGGGAGTCTGGGTTGATGAGAGGTCCAGTCATGAGCAATAGCACTCTGTTCACATCACTTAATAAGCTTGTCATGTGTTGGCCAACCTACAAAGATACAGTGACAGCTGTACGAGATTCCTTGTAGCCTCAAGGTAGTGTCTAGCAATAAAAAAGCAGACACCAGAATGAGAGGGAAACTTGCAAACGAAAAGTTTTCATTCTGTTTTTACAACTCTTGAATCCCGTTCAACCCTCTCTCTTAAATTTTACTCTTTGTCCAGCAGTTAAACATAGGCCAATGCCATGGTTTCAGTGGAACTTCATTGTTATAATTTTAGAGTTACCGAGAACAGAATTTCACCTTTGTGTCTGCAACCTTTCATGCAATTGTCCTAGAAATTACAAGGAAAACTCTCCCTGAAATACCATACCAAAACCCTCTTACCCCGGGCTGCAAGCATGCACGTAAAACAGATCTTACCACAACACAGAAAGCAACAACATGCAAAACTACTTTTTGCGTTGACAGAGGTTTAGTGCTGTGACCTTAGTACACCTGTAGGAAAAAATGAGCAACTCCCTTCAGTTTGGGAGGGAAGACGATCCTGCTGAAGCAATCCTTTGGTTAGAAAGTCTTCTGTGGATGTGATGGTGAAAATTGTTGGCAGCAGCTAACAATTTTCCTTACTCCCACCATGAGCCTATGGAATGATTTGGTGATAGGAAGTCTGGCCCTTTCTGAAAGTTAAGTCCCTTTAATTTTGTTTGTAGTTTCTGGTATGGTTTCATGTCAGAAAATGAGGCACTCAGCACTGTTACCTGCTTCTGAAAATCTTGGTCATAGTGTATACTCACCTATCAAATTTTTTGAAGTCCCTCTTCCGAAAGTGTCAATGCCCAATAGCATCAAAATACAAATCATAGCAACAGCATATGCTTTCCCAATAACTACTACACGCATTTCTATTTAAAAAGTGGTTCCACCTGGTTTAGCTTCAGTGAACAATCAAGGCAATCAGTAAAACTGGTGCAGGTCTCCATTTTGCTCGAGGGATTACTATGTCGCCCAGCCTGCCAGGACCTAGCTGAAAAAGGTGATGTGGAATGAAGAACCTGGTGTGAAAAGGGGGATCCGTGGGGAAGAAATCTTTCCAAATCCTGCTTCAGTCAGTAGCTTGAAAAAATTTGGATATCCTGAAGCTCTATTTCTCTTTTCTCCAAACTATTCACCATTAACACTAGTTTCAGAGAATGATCCTGTAGTTTTGCTTTGCTTTCCAGGAGCAAATCCCTTGACACAAACTGGCATTGTCATCTTCCTGGGCCAATTTGCCAGTGGATGAATGATAAAATCCCCTGCACTGTCAATCCCTATCATATGAAATTCTTGCTATGGGATTTCTCTCAGAAAAAATAACCTGCCGGTATAACTGAGCAGCCCTCAGCCTGAGGTGTGGGTGTGTGTGCTTGAGAAACTGTAGTGAACTGGGCAGGGATGTCTTTCCCAGCCTGAACTCCGAATCCTACTTGCTGTGTGCTTGTCTCTGAAGGCATACAACCAAATAGTGTTCAAAGGTTCTTTTTCCCTGGAAAAGTCTCATGCCAAGTACCCTCAAGGGAAAGCATTTGGGGAATCCTTGAATCTCCTCTGATTGCAGCAGTACAGCACACCAAGCTTCAGAGCAGACCACACAGATGGATAAAATACCATCAGCAGAAGGAAACTCATGAAAGGAGGTTGCTTACTGAGATATCGGCAGAAGTCACAGTTTCAAACATCTGAAGGCCTGATCTAATGCCTGCTGAACTCAGTGGAAGGAATGTCATCGGAAGCGAGCCCCTGGTTTTTGAACCGTGGTCTTAAAATAAACACAGGTCTATTTATTTTCTCTTTGAGTCCTGGCAGTTGCTTATTTGCTTGAAGCTAGCAATGTAGGGTTTGGGCTGCTGTCCCCAGCGCCAGGCAGGCTGGTGCTGTGACCTAACCCACCCACAGAGCTGCCATTCTTCAAGAGTGCCTGGCACATCCTGGGTTTTGCTCTGCCCCTTTAAAAACCAGAACTCTCCTTATCTGTACATTTATCTGTCTTCGAGGTCATATGACTGCGGATGCTGTGAAGAGCAAGTGCCCTGTTCCTGTGCGAATTCAAGGGAAGGGAGCCTTTTGTGCCTTGCTGTGAATCCTGGGACTTCCACTGGGAGTGCAGCTCATTTCCATCCCCATAAAACCTTACCAGCAGCTGCCACTTGGTTTGGTTTCATTTCTTCCTCAGCACAGTCTGAGTAGGGGTAACACGTCAGCTAATCGGTACATCAGCTCCCACATATTATTTCCTCTTGTGCCTCTGTAGGGCAGTTAATGAAAAGCCACTGAGAAATTTTGTCTGGATAACCTCTCAGTGGTCTTGCTGGAGGTGCTAGAAATCTGCCATTGGCTCAGGCAGGCCAAGGGAAGGCACTCCCTGGATGCTGCAGGTTTGGTACCATTACAGCTGAGCTTCCCCTCTGAGCTTTCTGAAAGCCCATTGCTGTGCTTCCATCCCTGCTCAGGAGTCCAACAGCAGAAGCTGCTCAGGAGATGGTGCCTGCTCCCAGCACAGTCCCAGTGGGGCACCTCTGATGTTCCCAGCCACTTTTGAGCTCCTGGAACAGTTTAGGTGCTCCAGGTGTATATGAAATTATGACTTGATGAGATGGAGACTACACATATCCAACCCACCAGCCATGCTGCTTTTAGGAGGAGAGTGTGACAGAGTGGTTAGTGTTGCCCTGTGAGTTGCGTGTGATACAGAGCAGAAAAAAGTCTCAAGAAATGTAGAAATATTCACTCGAGCACCTGCAAGAGGTGATGAGAGGGAGACAATGGAGACGCAGAGACCAAGGAACTCACCTCAAACCAGGATAGTTAAAGGAGAAATAAAGGGGGAACATCACTGAAGTGACAGTGACGCATTTCTGCAACTGTATATTCCTAGAAACTGTACTGCCAGCCTCCAGGAGTTATGCACTGTACAACTGCATAGCAAGTTTTAGCTACTGCTCTGAGCAGTTTACAACTTCAATGATATATAAGACTACTGATCCTCCCTTCAGGCTCAGTCAGTGACATAGATAGTGGCAGTAATTTTCTGAGGAAGTCTGAGAGAGGGCAAAGAACACAACACCAGAGTGGCTGAGCTCTACTCCAGCTGCTTTGAGAATAAAACAGCTTCTACAGCTTGACTCTTTATGACTGAAAGGGCCAAATATATATGCCAGCTCCTTTCCTTTGAGTCTGCTTTCTCTGTCTGCTCTTAATAAATGTCTGTTTACTTTATATATATATATATATA